>CAIGRS010155464.1:0-13535 GCA_903798395.1 Fraxinus floribunda | reverse complement strand
TTCAAAACATCAAGATATAGCACACAAAATTTAAATTCTATTCTATGAAAATTTTCAGGGCATTACAGTTGATTTTGAGGACCGACAATGAATAAGTTGCTTTTAATGTCTTAAAGCCATGAAATTTTCCACTGAGTCAGATAGCTTTTTTCAGATTGATGTAATTGAAAAAGTAGTCCAAGATACATTTCTACTACACAACTCGTTCGACGTTTATGAAGCATGCATTGCACATTCCCAATCAACTCAATCTAATTTTCTTGAGATTGAGACATGTACGAGGTTTTTGGAAACTAACCCACCATACACACGAAAATGATAATTTGAGGGATTAGGAACTGGCCCTACAAGGCCACTACCATCTGTTCAACAGCCTCCTAAGTTGGAGCTTAAGCAACTACTGCCTCATGTTCGTTATGCTTACTTGGGGGAGTCTTCTACACTTCAAGTGATTATATCGAGCTCAGTTAGTAAGGTGGAGGAAGAGAGATTGCTACAGATACTCATCGTGGATATCAAAGGGATCAACCTTTCACTGTATATGCACAAGATTCTCATGGAAGAGAATTTTAAACCCTCTATAGATGGTCAAAGAAGGCTAAACCCAAACATAAAGGAGGTGGTTAGGATAGAACTACTGAAACTCCTAGACGTCGGAATCATTTTCCCGATATCAGACAATATATGGATTAGTCTAGGTGGTGCCTAAAAAGGGTGGTATTATTATGGTACAGAACGAGAAGAATAAGTTAATTCCCACGCGAACTGTTATAGGCTGGCGAGTGTGCATTGAATACCGAAAACTCAATGCTGCTACTAGGAATGATCACTTTTCCCTTCCATTCATTGATCATTCACATTATTGCTTCCT
Source organism: Fraxinus floribunda (assembly GCA_903798395.1). Taxonomy (NCBI): domain Eukaryota; kingdom Viridiplantae; phylum Streptophyta; class Magnoliopsida; order Lamiales; family Oleaceae; genus Fraxinus; species Fraxinus floribunda. Next base: position 12,664 of record CAIGRS010155464.1, on the reverse strand, counting down.
TGGCGGATACTCTGGATACAATCAGATCCCAGTAGCACCCGATGATCAGGAAAAGATCACATTCACTTGCCCATATGGTACATTCGCTTACCGAAGAATGCCATTCGGTTTGTAAAATGCTCCTGCTACTTTTTAGCGTTACATGATGGCAATTTTCTTTGACATGGTGGAGAAATTCATAAAAATTTTCATGGATGACTTCTCAGTGTTTGGATCGTCGTTTGATGAATGTTTGGAGCACCTAGGTTTGGTATTACAACAATATAGGGAGACCAACTTGGTATTAAATTGGGAAAACTACCACTTCATAATTGAGGAGGGCATTGTACTAGGACACTACATTTCAGCTAATGAGATAGAAGTGGACAAAACAAAATTTCAGGTTATTGAGAAATTATCGCCGCCTACATCATTTAAGGGTGTTCACAGTTTTCTTAGGCATGTCGGGTTTTATAGACATTTCATTAAGGATTTCTCGAATATCACAAAGCCTCTATGTAACCTACTAGTTAAAGATGTCGTATTTAACTTCTTTGAAGAGTGTCTTGTGGCTTTCAACACGTTAAAAGAGAAGCTGACTTTAGCACTAGTGATCATCGCATCAGATTGGAGTTTGCCATTTTAATTAATGTGTGATTCTAGTGATAATGCGATAGGGACATTTTTGGGACAGTGGAAGAATACGATATTTTACGTGATCTACTACGCAAGCAAAACATTGATTGATGCCCAGCTAAATTCAGTGTTGGTCTATGCCTTTGAAAAATCTCGATCATATCTTGTGGGGGTCAAAGGTCATCGTTTACACTGATCGTGCTACCTTAAAGTACTTTCTTATGAAGAAGGATGCCAAACTAAGGCTTATTTGTTAGGTGTTACTTCTACAAGAATTTTATTCGGAGATAATGAACACGAAAGGCAGCGAAAATGTGGCAGCAGACCATTTGTCTCGACGGAGCCATGGGAGCATAATGATTCCATTGATATTAATGAAATTTTTTCGGATGAGCAAATTTTGAGCATGGATGGAGTACCTTGTTATGCGGACATTGTAAATTACTTGGCCAAGTCTATCACACCACCGGATTATTCAACTCATCAAAGGAAGAAGTTTTTTGCTGACTTGAAGTATTATTTTTTGGAGGATCCCATTTTGTATAGGCGAGGAGCATATCAGATTATTCGAAGATGCGTGCCAGAGGAATAAAGTCCCCAAAATATTGGAGCAATGTCATTCATTTGCATACGCGGGTCATTTTGGGGCATCCAAAATAGCAGCAAAGATTTTACAATTTGGGTTCTATTGGCTGTCTATATTTCAGGATGCCTTTGAATTTGTGAAACGGTGTGATATGTGTCAACGCAATGGTAATATCTTGAGAGGGAATGAAATGCTACTAAACAACATTCTTGAGGTGAAATTGTTTGATGTATGGGGAATTGACTTCAAGGACCATTCCCAGAATCATTATCAAATCAACACATACGAGTTGCTGTTAACTGTGTCTCCAAATGGGTAGAAGCATTAGCATTGCCAACCAACGATGCGAAAGTGGTGATTGAGTTTTTAAAGAAGTATATTTTTACTCGTTATGGCACTCCTCGGGTTATAATCAGTGATGGGGAAAAAAACTTTTACAATCGTCAATTTGAGTCATCGTTAGCTAAATATGGCGTCCGACATCATGTGACAACTCCATATCATCCTCAAACCAGCGGCCAAGTTAAAATCTCTAACAAGGAGTTGAAAATGATACTAGAGGTAACAGTGAGATTTTCTAGGAAATATTGGTTTAAGAAACTTGACGACACATTATTGGCCTATAAGACAACATTCAAAACACCTATAGGCATGTCTCCATACCACTTGATTTTTTAGAAAGCATGTCATTTGTCGATTCAGTTGGAGCATCGAGCACATTGGACGGTTAAGAATTTGAACTTTGATTTGAAGGCAGCTGATGAAAAGAGGTTGTTGCAATTGAATGAAATGGATGAATTCTGACTGGAAGCATATGAGAATGCAAAACTCTATAAGGACACACCAAAAAGTGTCATGACATGAATATTCAGAGACAGAAGTTTAAGGTAGGGTAAAAGTCATGTTATACAATTTGAGACTCAAGCTCTTCCCTTGGAAGTTGAGGTCAAGAAGGCTCGGGCCATATACAGTTAATAAGGCGTTTCCATAAGGAGTAGCTGAAATCACTCACGATAGCAAGGGGACATTTAAGGTGAATGGACAGTGATTAAAAACTTTTTGGAGCTGTGATTTTCCAAAAGAAAAGTCCACCGTCTCTTTCCGCACACCAGAGTGAATCAATCGCAGCACAGTCGACCTATAGACTATAAACTAGTGCTGGTTGGGAGGCAATCTAACATATTCTTCCCTTTTATTTATTCCGCTTTATGCATTAGATTATGATTTTTTTTTCATGTTTTACAAATGTTTAGGCATATTGGGTAATTCATTGTCCCTAGGGATCATTAAGAGTCTATGTATGGTCTAAATTGGTTTTAAATGTGTTGTGCATGAATTTGGGAGTGTTGGAATGATATTTCATTGATTTAGTACAAAAGTCACGTATTTCGAGCTAAAATGATCAAAATTGTGATTTTCGGAATCAAAAGGTGTTTTCAAGTTTAAAAATGTTTTTGTAACCAATTTCTTCCCATCTATGCACACCCAGTGGTTTAAAATGTTTTTGACAAGTTGTGGGAGCGTTGGAATGCCATTTTGCAACATGGGGGGTGAAAATCGAGTTTTTAGTGAAAATTGACTGCAAAAGAGTTTTCAACGAATTAAGCATGTTTTAAAATTTTTCCACATTGCATACCTTCATTACATGTATTTGAGCTTGTTGGAATAAAACTCGAGGTCTCGAATGCTCCAAGAGAACAATTTTTGAAATCAGTCAAAAAAATGCATCCTTGGTAGTCTATGCAACTGCATAGACCACCGGGCATGCGGTCGCATTCTGTGGTTCAAGGCCAAAATTGGCCCTAACCATTTGTTCTATGAGACTGCAAGCGAGTGTTCTATGCAGTCGCATAGAACACATGCACAGCCAACAACCTGCTTTAAAAATAAAACAAGTCCTCCAATTCACAACACCCACAAACACTTTTGCCTCTCAATCACGGCATTACTCATGCACACAAACACCACCATCACCACTGCATTAATGGTGTTTATCCTTCATCATCCTCTCTTCATCCATTTCTCTCAATTAAAGAAAACCTAGAGGTATGTCATCAATTCTTTTCCTAGGTAAGCTTTTAATGGTTGTTTTGGTATGAACTTAGATGATTGATATTGAGTACGGGATTTAGGTAGGGATGAATTTCTAATTGTTGAGATGAATTGAAGTAAAAGCTAGGATTTGATTATTACCAATAACTTGAACATTTCATGGAAAGGATTTTGCTTGCAAAGTGTTTGTCAAATTGCCTACATGAATGATTATGCTATATTTGCACTATTTTCGAACTTGGCACGCATCTCATATGTTTTAGAATATTGATTGTATTAATGTTCATTTCCAACATGCTAGGCACATGGCACTTCATGTCCCTCACTTCGTCCCTCGGTTTCCTCACCTGAATGACGTCCATTTGACTTCAATTTTTAGTATGTATTAGACTAGTACTCTTTCATATGCTCGGAGGTTGCTCGAGAAAAATTTGATTTTTTTTGTCGGTGTCCAAAGGTGAAATTGCTTGGTTGAACATGTTCTTACTTGCACAACTTTCGTTGTTTGACTTGATTTTGGGTTGTTCATTAAATGTTGCATTTGTGTCTTATAATACCCATATTTACCTACACATTTGTCCAGCATGTCCTTTCTACATTGTTTTATATTTTGTTTTGGTTGGTACCATGACACCTTTATTTAAACATGTAGTTTTCATGCTTTAACATACATTTAGACTTTGATGCTCATTTTTCTGTACTATCTTCCCGTACTATAGAATCCATTTTTAAATCACATATGACATATACGTATCAATTTTCTTTTGTGTTGCAGAATACCTCATAAACGCACTTCTAAAGGAAAGGAGAAAGTAGCAAGTACTTCGGGAATTGCACGCACTCGAGGATCTGAAGGGGTTATACGACGATTTATCAATCAAGAGGCCATTACTCCTTACTCTGATACAATTAGCCATTGGACCCTATTCCTTGAGAGATCGGTCCAACTGGAAAAATTTTCGATTTTGAGATGGCCACCTTGGTCCATAAATGTGGTTGGGAAAAGGTCATAGAAACGACCTCATCCGGTATACGAGGGACTAGTTCATGAGTTCTATGCAAACTTCAACATGGACATCGACACCCCCGGGTCCGAACATCAACATTAGACATGGATACGAGATAAGTGGATTATGTTTACACCTGAGGTCATTCATGACTACCATCAGTTGATGTGGGATAACATTACTCTTGTTCACAGTAATTTCCATTGGGGTACGATAGGGAGAGTTCTACTTGGGCGTGAGGATGCTTGGCATTACAGCTTGTGTGGCATCAAACTGAGCTTACATTGTCAATAGCTATCTTTGGTTGTTCATTTGCCACAATTTCGAGCCCACTTCACATAAGACTACATTTGCTGATCCAACGGCCGGTCTAGTTTATCACTTTGTGCGAGGAATGAAGGTTGATTTAGCAACCTTTATTTATGATCAGGTTCACTCGTAGGGTGTTTGGGGAGATCGACATCATTCTCTTATTTTCTCGAGTCTCATCAGTGGTATATGCAAGCGGGCCGGTGTTACTATCCTATCCGAGCTGCTTCCCGAGAAACCTAGTCCCATTCATTAAATAGGCTACCTTGGAGGCTCATGATTGAGCTACGACGAAGCATAGAGAGAACCAAAAGAACGCGTGATTTAGACAGCAACATGTTGTACATGATCAGGGGGTAGATGATGCTGAGATGCCTGAGGTACCACCATAGCCGGTACCACTGGAGGTCGACATATAATTATTACGATAGATGTTTGCTACTATGACTAGCTCGAGTCGAGATATAGAGAGTCTTGGGCAGACTATGGGTGCCATGGGTATAACTATCCAAACGATTAGGGATGACATGCTTATAACCAGAAACTTTGCTTCAAACGCCAGTAGGGAGTCTTTGGCTGCAAGACTCGATGTTGTGATCATGAATGGAAGGCTGAATAACTATGTGGGTAGAGTTGATGGGCTTCAACTGCGAGCTAACGAATCTTTGGATCTTTTGGATAACATCGAAGCCGAAGTTCAGGATTAGTCCCTCCACATTCAGGGCATGCGAGCCAAGCTTGTACAGCAATCTGAGTTAATGAGACAGATCCTCGTCCATTTCCCACCACCGTCGGCTGATGTTGCATCCGGCTCTGGTTTCCATCCACCCTCTTCGTACTGATCAATGGAGTATTCAGAGCCCAATTTTTCTTTGAATTATTATGCATTTGTTCTTATTGTTACGTATTCCTTTTACTTCTGTTTGTTATACATCAAACATTGAGGACAATGTCTTATATAAGTTTGGAGGTGGCATTTATCATGTTTTACTGCAGATTTGCATGTTTGTGTAAACAAAAATAATTTGAATTTTAGCCTCTTTGCAGTTTTCATTAAGTTACCTTTAGTTTTTATTCATTTTCTAGCATTAGATTTGAATTGTGTGCTTGTGTGGGTTCGATAACTTTGTCGGCCATGATGTTTAATATTGGATTTGGTATGAATTGTGAATGATGAAAATAGTGCATTGTTAGATTAATAAAAGCTTGTGAATGCTAAACTTGACATTTTTATGCACAATATTCATGCTAACATATTGAGTTGGTGATTTGGTTCATTATTTATAAAATAGTTGAACATAGAATATAACCCGAATAATCTACATCGTATGAATCCATAATCCAACTGTAGGGTGGTTTGGATATAGTTGAGTTGTTACAAGAGAACACTAAAATGAGTAGAGATTCCGTGCATGATACCACTTGTGTGGATTGTCTAAAACCAAGAGACGATGATGAGGTGAAATCTTTAAGTAAGATGTTAGTTTTAGAAACCGAATGTCTTAAAAAAAAAAAAAGGGGCTTTACACTAATCATTGAATAAATAAAAGCATTTTCTCGACCCTGTATAACTCGGGTGATTAAGCCTGTAAGAGTGGTTGAAAACCTGGTGCCCTATAATCATCTGACTTGGGAGTCATCAACTTAAAACTCGTTACATGAGTTATATAGAAAACAAATGAGAAGATGTTATATAAATTCAAAAAAATAAAAAATAAAATCTGCATTTGTATTTCAATTTCATTGATTAAGCCCCAGATATTCGGTCGATAAAACTATACTTTTAATAAGAGGCAAGTAACTTAGTTTAGTCTCAAAAGTGAAGTAGTAAAAAATATGGGAGAATCTCGAGTTGTTGAAATGAGAGCTTGTAACAGTAAGACTAATCCAACCTAATAGAGGGTAAGGAGTAGATGTAAATGAGCTCAACTTTAGAACATATTCCGGGAAAATTGAGTGAAAAGAACAAGTTTGAGGGTGTGTATCTCTAGAGCAAAGAAAGGAAATATATGACCACTACGGGTTGAGAGTGAACTAATCATGAGTTCAATATGTTTGCATGAGTTTTCACACACATACACGTCAANGAACACACCTCGGGAAAATTGAGCGAAAATAATAAGTTTGGGGGGATGTGTATCTTTCGAGTGATGTAATGAAATATTTGCCTCCTTCGGGTCGGGTATGAACTAGTCATGATCTTCATATGTTGGCCTGAGTTTTCACACACATACACGTCAAGTCATGCATGTAACTAGAGGAGATTGATTTGATTTTGCGTTGTTGAAGTTGTTCATTTTGTTTAATACTAAATTCCAATCTCGAGACTCGGAAGGTTGTTAAACCATATTTTATGTGGAATTAAGTTACAGTTTTGTTTAGGACAAACAAAAGTTCAAGTTTGGGGGATTTGATAAGTGTGTTTTGCCTAATTAGTTTAAGCCACAAACGTGGATAATTGTTAATAAATATGTGGAATATAACTTAATTCGACGTAATTTGTGTTGTACAGGACAACAATGATGAATATAGTAGGAGTTAGGAGAAAAAAATGGAAAAAATGACTAAAACATAAGAAGATCAAAGTTCAGGGACCAATGTGCAAATAACCGAAAAGATGGCATGGAAGAGGAATTGAAAATGTGAAGATATCCAAGACTAATTGAGCATTGGAATAACAAATTGGAGGAAGAAAATGTGAAAGAGGTCGAGATTGGCGAGATGAAGTTCGAAGACCAAAAAACAAGAATTTGTAGTTTCACACTACCATGCGGTCGCATAGAGACCTCCAGCAAAAATAAAAAGGGTTTCCAATACTTCTATGCGACCGCATAGAAGTATACTATGCGGTCGCATAGTACAAAATTTTGACGAGAATTCTAGTTTCTTTTTTCTAGTCAAATACCTATGGAAACAAATCATGGGATGATTTTTCAACCCGATAACCAATCCAGAATGTGATGAGAACATTGAACAAGGGTTTTAAGCAAGGAAAAGAGGTACAAAAGAGGAGAACAACACCACGCCACGAAGATTTAATTCAAGAATCAAATTGGTGATGTCGTTCTTCATAGATTTTTCTGATTTTCTTTGTTCTACCGTATTATGCTAAATTAATCTTGTGCTAGGATTAGATGAACTATGTGATATGATTTTTTAATCTTAGTTTTACATTCTTGACAAATAAAAACATGTTTTGGGATATTTAAATGATTTATATGAATTTCTTTTTCTATAATTATTGTATATGTTGTGTGTGTTTGGTAGCTTGTTTCATGCATTCGAAAAAAGGGGAATATGTTCGACGTTGTATAAATCATCATAGGGTCCCATAGGGAATAGAAATATACCGCTATGCCATATGTGAATCTTTAATGCTTACAAAAACTCATGTATTTTTGTATGTTTGCATCCGTCATAGCAATATAGTCAGGTCACATATTGAAATAGGTTTTACTTTAATCGAGAGAGACTGTTAAATAATTTAGGGGTATTGATTCTTCAATATTTCAATTGTGTGTCAAATATTTCAATCGTATGTCAAGGTGTAGAACTAGATTTAAAGAAAACTATTATATAGAGATTCGTGATTCTAATACATTCATTATATATTAGAAAAAGCATCAACTTGCATTCGACATAAATCTCATTCAGTCTAGTTAAATCATTCACAATTGCATCCGCATTATTAATTTAGTTATAAATTCATCAGAACGAGCATTCTCATTCTTATTATGTCAATTGAGGTAATGGTAATCAGAATTAGAACTAATCAATCCTTGTCGGACGATATTCGGACTCAAAAAGTCCACTTTATTAGTTGTAACGAACCGTATATCTGCGCTGATTTTAATTAGACATATTTTCGTGAACATCTACCAACCAATGTCTGAATAAAAAAGGAAGAAATTGATATACTAGATGCAGCTAGTGTGGTGAGCGAAATGGAGATAAGGGTGGGAAGAAAGCATTACATAGTAATTGTCTTGTTTGGCAGACTTTTGAACCGCTTTTTGTTTGTGTTTTTTTAAGAAGTCATATTGGGTAAGCTTCCTCTAAATACTCTTCTATTTAGAAGCAGTTTTAAAAAAAATATTAAAACAAATTCAAAAGCAGCTTCTTGATCTTGGAAACAATTTTTGTTTTTTAAAAGCTCTACCGAATGAGACTTGGAGTTAATAAATTTGCATTTGTTATTCATGAGAAATTGATCATTAGTATTCTTGTCGCCAAACACAATTACAACTATATTTATTTGATAAGTAGCTTGAATAAAACACATTCCTATTGATGAGAATGTCGCGTCATTTAGAAAAAGTACAAGTAACGGTATAAACATACAATACTAGAGAAGGCGAATGAACTTTCAGGCCACATTTGGACTCATGGAATTAAGACTATGGAATCGAATTAAAGAAAAAGAAAATACTTCTCCTTAATAAAGTTAGGTATATGGAGTTAAGGAAGTTTCCAAACATGTCACTAATTTGTGCTTGCCAAGATCAACCCCTGGAATCCAAAGCCATTATGGTGTTCAGGTTCTTTGGGTACATGTAAGTTCTAGAGCCATTGAAGATCTGTTGTACAATGAGTCTGTTGGCCATTTCTGATGGATGGAATGGATCCCAAAAGACATACTCATCTCTGTTATCACATATGTTGGAGAGCATTGTGCAAAGCCCGAATCCATTGTAGGGTCCTTGTCCACAACAGGCTGTCTTTGATTCCGTAAATCCTGTTCAGTTGAGAATATCAAGTCCTTAAATAGCTTTGTTAAACTCGAGTTTACAGTTGAGATTTTGATACAGGTCGAGAAAAAGAAGTCGGAAAACTACTTTATCAAAATACTCGCTTCTTCATAGGTCTTGCAGTATTGATTAATCACTTCGCACGAAAGAAGACAAGGGAATAGCGACTTTGGAGATAGAGGGACTTGAACCCTTTTGAATTTTAAATTATGAACATTAGCAGAACTAAAAGAAGAAAACTAAAGAAGAGAACATACCAAAAGCTTGAGGATTGGTGAAGTAATCCATGTGCATTTCATTGGTATTTACTGCTACGAAAACATCAGAACCAATCTCTTTGTTGAGTAGATCAAGCATTCGAACCAATCGGGGGTTGAAGAGTGATGCGGCAAATTGCAACTCTTCTGCACATTCTCCCGTCGTACTGTGCATTGCCAATTCTGCCGGTGTACAACCTATTGGTCCCGTCCCTGTCACTAGAACCCTTCGAGCACCGAGCTCATAGAGTCTCTGAATGGGATAAAAAATAGCAAGAATTAGTATATTAAACAATTGCCATTTTGTGCTTCTGCTGTCTAGGCTTAAGGTGGACAAATCCATAAATGGAACGGAATGACAAAATATTCTCTCCGAGAATGTGCATGTGAGCTTGAGTAAGTTAGAGGTGTAAATTGCGTTGTGTTGTAGAGACTCAAGGTGGACCAACGCGTCGATGGCTTGGTCTCCCCATCTAGCTCTCCACGACCATAACCCGGAATACTTCTTCACTAATTTGCTTTTCAGAAAATCAACTAAAAGTTATAAACCGTTAATAGAAAAGATGGGTCAGACCCATATCTAGGGACAGCTACTCAAAGGTGGTCTGGCTCGACTTGCTTTACACCCGCGTGTGCACTTAATAAAGCGACTTAGAGAGAAACTTACCCGTAAAATTTTTTTGTACTCGACAATGAGAAAGGCCACATATGCTTGAAGGGTAAATTGGAGAGACCTTAGAGAATTGGGCATCAAGTAATAGTTGTTCACAAAATCATTGCCTCCTAATGTAATCAGAACAAGTGATTCATTTATGAGTTTCTCAGTTGGACCTTCTCCAATAAGTGCTTTAACATTCTTCTGATACTGTTGAAAATAACTCAGCTGATCGTAAATTCGAATCATGTTTACCTGCAGATTAATGCAGCATTATTTGAAGGTACTCTTACACCTTTTAAATGATAAATAAAAGGAAAGAAAAATGAATAGGGAAAAAATAATTTTTATTTTTTTCTGAAGTCGTTCCAATAAATGAATTTCTCAATTTATATGTAATTCATTTTAGCAAAGTAATTCTTAATTCTTTAATACATTTATGACATGTTTGATTAGAATATTAGATAGTATTAAAAAATTAAAAAAATTTATATTATACTGTTTAATCCTGCTTAGTAATAAGGATATTTTAGTGGAGTGAATTGCCCAAATAATCACTGAACTTTATGTCATGCTTCCAAGAGGTCACTGAACTTTCAAAATTACCCAAGTTATCACTGAACTTTACAAAAGATTTTCACGAGGTCACTGAACTTTCAAAATCACCTCATTCATCACTGAATTTTATAAAAGGTTTCACAGGAGTTACCAATTCAGTGATTTCCTAGAAAACATTTTGCAAAGTTTAGTGATCCCGTAGAAACTTTTTGCAAAGTTTAGTGATAAATGTGGTGATTTTTAAAGTTCAGTGACCTCGTGGAAACCTTTTACAAAGTTCAGTAATGATTTGTGTGATTTTTAAAGTTCAGTAACTCCTTGGAAGCATGGCGTAAAGTTCAGTGACTATTTGGACAATTCACTCTATTTTTGTGCAACAAACAATATTTATCGGTTCTACACTCGATTCATAACATTTCCACGAATTTTCCCCTAATCGAAGCCTGGAAGAATATTCATCAAATTTAAATCACTCTTAACTCTTGTTCTACGTTTATAAGCCCTTCGATTATATCACCAAAGCTCGATCTCTCATACATAACTATAGATAATGTATCGCTTTTATACAATGTTCCCCCTGCAATGCAGAATGCATAATTAATGAGTCGTACAAACTTGTCTCACTAGAAATATAAACTAAAGCAAATATATTGGTTTCAAAATATCTCTTTTATGCTTCCTTTACTGCAAAGATTATGTACAGGGATGACAACGTAATAGAAATATCATATTATTTTGCTAGTTGAAAGTATTTTTATTTGAGAAAACAATTAAGTGAGAATACATTAATGAGCAGAAAAAAAAAAAAAAGTGATTATTTTCAACTTACAAATTGGAAACCAGTGTCATTAAGTATGCCAACCCCAGCAGAAGCAAAGTTGGCTCCAACAAGTAGTTTATTTCCTGTCAGATCTGGATGCAAGCATGGCATTATGGGTTCCCATCCCATCTTTTCACCTATTTAAAATACAAATAAATCAAGATTCAGACGTACGTTTGCTCGTATGATTGTTTAAATAATAAAAAGATTTTACATAAAATAAACAATATAGGAACTTTACTGATTAGGTCAGGAATGTTAAGGCCGTTGGAGAAGCGACCGGTCGCTAAGTGCGTCGGGTAGTCAATCCCGTATGGTGGCATGTCCGCTCGAGCCGTAGTGACCAAGTAATTGTTATTGCCATTGTCTACCAAAGAATCTCCGAACACAAAGAATGCCTCAGAATTTACAATAGAAACAGCACATCCCAGTGCTAAAATGAGTACAAATACGAAAAAAACAATGAGATTATTAACATTCATAATTCCAGTAAAAGTAGATTCAAGAAATTTTTTTAGATTTTTTAAGAAATAAAAAAAAAAGTTTTTGTGCTTCAGATTGAAAGGGATGCCTGTATACAAGCAGTATAAAGGGGTCATGCAATTATTAGTAGATTTTACTAATGACCTAATGCAATTAATTAGTACATAAAGAAACAAAGTATTTCTATTGGAAAAATAAATTTGACAGTTGTTACGCTGAACTCGATTCATTCGATCATTGGTTGAATTATTGCAATTTTAGTCAAGATTTAGTTTTCTTTACAAGAGTTAATTATTTTCTGAGCATATAACCTTTATATTTATTGCTTTCCATTGACTAAAATAAAAGAAAACCAATGAACTACTTTGAATACAGTCAACTTTTTTATCCAATCACATTTTGCCAATTAACATTATGTCATTTCACGTGTCAACCACTTTCTATTAACATTGCATAATCCAGCATATGAAAGCTTAGGTTTGACTTGGCTGATTTGACTAATTTAGAATCATTTCATATTTATTAGAAATAAAATAACTCAAAGTCGCCCCCCCCCACCCCACCCCACCCAAAA
>CAIGRS010155438.1:0-14213 GCA_903798395.1 Fraxinus floribunda | reverse complement strand
TTTAAGGACTATTTTTGGGTATCTACGACAACATACCAAATACCTAGGCCTTTTGTGTCCTAACACCCACAATTGTGACACATAGGAATAAACCTAGGTTCAAAACTACATGACTGCTGATAATGGTTTCTGGGTTGGTTGGTCCTAAGTTGTCTAGTAGGACTTTGTCCTAAAACATCCTTGCTATTAGGTTCAGGATTTGCAACATTTCTAAGTTGGTTGGTGGCTGAGACAAAAGTGGTCTTGGATGTATTAGTAGTATTATTATCTGAATATATCCTAGACCTTTCATATTTTCAGCAGCTTGTTCATCCCTGACATATTATGATGTTTTCGAGAACCACTCAAGAAGAAATAGAGTTGATATTGGATTTCTCAAGGTCACTTGTTAGGTTTTTATCCTTAGCCTCTAAGTTCAATTGACAAGTTTTAATGCACTAAGGCTTTCGGTAGATTCCCGAAGGTTAGCTATGAGTCTTTCTCAATCTAGCTCAAGTTCATTAACCTTTTTCAATATGGATTTATTCACCTTTATTAGTTTAAGACTCTCATCAAATAACTAATTATAAGCATCATGAATCTCGGTATCATCCTCAGAGTCTTCTTAAGAATGCTCACTACACTTTACGTCCTCAAGCTTCCCACTATCCTTGTCTAAATCACTCTTAACTATGAAAGCGAAGGCCATATAGTTCCTCTCATCCTTACTACTAGAAAATCACTCTCGTCACTAGAATTGGATGCATCATCAATAAATGACACAACCATTGCCTTACCCTTTCATTTATTTAGGTTCTTATAGCTAGGGTATTCATTCTTATAGTGGCCAAAACACTTACACTCATGGCATCTAACTGATTGTGATTTCTTACTAGAACTCCGAATATTAGTCTTATCATGCTTGTCTTTCATGAACTTACTAAGGTCACCCTTATTTCTCTCTTAAGGCTTTCTCTTATTCATAAAAACTTTTTGAAATTTCTTAATAAAATAAGCTATCTCCTCATCTCTAATGTTTTCAGTATCACTAGAGTCATACTCTTCTTCCTTAATGGTGCTCAAGGTTATAGACTTATTCTTCTTTGGTTGGGATATGATGAGTTCATAGAAATTATCAGCATCTAAGTCCTTGCTCTCTTCAATTATAGTGATCTTAGGTCTAAACCTCTTAGGTAAGGATCTAAGAACTTTTCGAACAATCTTATACTTATGAATTTTCTCACGTAAGTTGAAACTAGAGTTCATTATATCATTTAACTTCGAATAGAAATTATAGAATGATTCATCGTCCTTTATTTTAATTTTTTGAGACATAGTGGTCAACATTTGTAGTTTGGAGTTCTTAACAATTTTTCGTTCCCTAATGTGTGGTCTCTAAGATATCTCAAACTTCTTTCACGGTCTCACATATCTATACTCTCCTAAATCCTTCAATGGACACAACCATAAATAGGGCATGAATCCCTTTACTATTCCAGTTACACTTAGTTAATACATCTTTAGTCCAAAGGAAAATATCCGTAGGGGTAACTATACTTGAAATAATAGTAGAAGGGACAATCTAACCATTTTGTACACTAAGCCATATCTATTCATCCAAAGACTTAAGAAAGCTTTCATTCCAACCTTCCAATATGCAAATTTGCTTCCATCACATAAAGAGTCTGACTCATCTAGATTAAATAAGGGTCAGGAATCGTATTGAGGCTATGATACCACTTGAAAAGACGTTCAACCTAAATACATAAAGTGGATAAATAGGTGTTTTATGCGGAATTTGAATTTACCAATTAATAAGTACAACATGTCACAATTATTAATTATATCCAAATTAATTCACATGCAATACTATCCTAAATTAAATTATCGTAGTTGATTTATTGTATAAAAGTAAATACACCACAAAACTGATTACGGAGAAAACATCTCGTAGGATAAAAACTTCGGGCCCAAGCTAGTAGCATCCATTATAAACGATAAAGACTTATAAACTGTTTAGACTTGACTAAGTTTTAGTACTTTCTGACCTCCTACTGTGTGCTCCTATACTAGTTTCCGACCTTTTGGAATCGTTTATTTCCTATGGATCATTTGAGAACTCTTTGTTCTCCACCAAGTAGAACTTTGTTCACCTTCTTCGATCTTCAAAGTGATTTTGTTTTGGACGTTCAAGCATTAGCTTGGCGGCAGACTAGCATAAATCAAACAACTTTTTCTCCATGTTCCATGAACTGAAGGACTCTTAGTTCATTTATAAAACCTACCAATTGACTCTTTGACTTTTAAAAGTCTTTTAAGATTCTTACAGAAAGCACTTCAAAGAGGATTTTCACCCAAGTTTAAATTGAATAAATATATTTCTACTAGATTATTCAAATCTTACCTTGCCTAAAATTTTAAAATTGATAAGCTGAAGTGATGAATCAAAATAGAATAGATTCTACTAAATTATTCGAGTCTTACCCTGCCTAATTTATAGATTAAATATAGAATTCATGAAGTTAGAAGATAAAAGTAAGTATAGATATGTTCATTGAACTTTTGTTTTGGACAAACGTAAGTTTGGAAACTAAAGAGTCGTTTGACATGATCTATTTTAATTAGATTATTCAAAGTTGATAAACTTCTCATCAAGTTGTTCAACAAGTAAAAATTCGTAAGCAGAAGCAGTGAGAATCTATTCTAAAGGAGAAATTTAATATTATTCTATGCAAAACACTAAGCTAGTGAATTTTCCATTGTCAACTATTGCTATCGTACTCTTTCTTTCTTGTATAAAAGGATCAGTCCCTTCCATTGTAAGTCCATACTTGCCTATAACAATCCTATACGCTTCCACTTATCCTACAAGAAATTTCCAATTTTCACTTATTTTACAAGATGAAGGTTCAGAAAGAGAAAAGATTTGCACTACTAATGGCAGCAAGGGATTCAGAGTATGTGAAGAAAGTGTATGGTGGATATTTCAATGTATTTATTGAAGCATTAGCAGATGAAGGAGAGAAATGGGACTTGTTCCGTGTAGTCGAGCGGGAATTTCCCAACATGGATGATCTTCAAAACTATGAAGGATTTGTGATCAGTGGAAGCCCTCATGATGCATATGGGGATGAATATTGGATTCTTGAACTTTGCTTTCTTTTGCAAACATTATTTTCCATGCAAAAGAAAGTTCTTGGGATTTGCTTTGGCCATCAGGTATATATGCGAATCCAACAAAATGACACTTTATGAAGGCTAATTTTACTTATTTTGTTTCAATTTTTACTTATAATTATGTTTTACTTTTTCAAGGTTCTGTGTAGAGCTTTGGGAGGAAAAGTAGGGAAAGCGTATAGTGGTTGGGATATTGGAATAAGAAAAGTTAGCTTTACTGAGGAGTTCTCCGTTTATGGCTATGTTGATGACAGTTCCTATGAAGTTCCTCCCACTCTTTCAATCATTGAGTGCCATCAAGATGAGGTCTCTCTCTCTCTCTCTCTCTCTCTCTCTCTCTCTCTCTCTCTCTCTTTCTCTACACGGTTAGCTTGAGTTTGTGTGTATAATATTTTTCTTAACTTCCTCGAAGAAATTTGACAGCTTGTGAAATTAATTGACAGGTTTGCGAAGTGCCCGTGGGTGCACAAGTTCTTGCATGTTCTGATAAAACAGGAGTAGAAATGTTCAGATTTGGAGACAACATTCTAGGAATTCAAGGACATCCTGAATACACAAAAGATATTCTTGACAATCTCATTGATCGTCTTGTCTCCAATGACTCCATTGAGGTAGACGAACCATGTATAGTAAATTGTGTTTTTTGGTTTTCAAAATCTCTCGACTATGTGTTTTTTCCATATCGGACACGAGTCCTTGTAGTATTTTGACCTCCAACTATGCTTAAAAGAAGAAGATTTCAAGAGGTTTACATCTATCATTTTATCTTAATTTGTTTTCTCTAGACCCTTTTTACCTTCCATAGTGGATCCTAAACCCTAATAAAGGAGGATTTGCGCAAAGTTGACAGTCAATATAAAAATTGCCACATTTTATGACATGATTCCCTAACTATATTCACATCTGAGTGCATTAGAGTCACATGCAATGGTCAATTTAACTGTTGCAATTGCCTTTCAATCTTATAATCTTAAAACTCATTTTTGTAAAATTGCAGAAAGGTTTTGCAGAAGAAGCCAAGTTGAAGTTAATTAAAGCAGAAGCAGATAGGAAATACTGGGAAAGGATTTGTAAGAGCTTTCTCAAAGGCAGATGGATTACGCAGTCACCCACATACTTTTCATGACTTTGCTTCTTTCTACACTTCGTATGCGTTTTTGTAAAATAAAAAAGTTTTAGCCTCTGATCATTGTATTCAATTATATATGTTGCTAATACAATCACATATTACTGATTCTATAACTTCCAAGGAAATATTGCATGAGAAGATTGGAATAATATTCTTAGATGTCCACACGGCAAGGAATAAATTAAATTTTATTCCTATCAAAATTAACTTTCTACTATTATTAAGTTAAATCAACCATCAAATTGAAGGCGTTAATCAAAATTAAGTTCCGAAAGATATTACCTAACTTCATTTTTATCTTAATAAATAAAAATGTCAAGTGCCTGAACAGTTAGACACGCTTAATCAAAATGCAAAAAGACCTAAAACATAACACGAAAGGAACTATTTGTTTACAACAAGAATTCCATTTCCTAAAATGCAGAGAGCGACGTAATATTTCTTTGATCATCTTCATAACAATTTTCCTTCCATCCCTATAAAATAAGAGCAATTCCCCAAGTACAGGGGCTTTTTTTCACAGGGGCATTGCCGGCACCTCACTGTAGCCGGGCCCCACCCCAATGTATAAAAAAAAAAAAAAATTGGCTCTCCCCCTTATGTGATGTGCCTGGCGGGGGCCTCTCATAAAATAATAAACTGAATTACCATTATGTTTATTATGTTCTTGCAGAAGCCAAAAGCATAAATCTAATGTTAAACCTCCAAAATTTATGTCCAAACTGGACTGTCACCAAGCTTAATGCGAATTATAAACGGAGTTAGATGAAAGAAATAATTACAGAGAAAAAATGAGGTATTCCTATGACAAATATGAATTTAATAGAACTTATCCCTAAATTTAGTGGGAATAAGGCTTTGTTTATAGTTTGTTTGTTGTAATATGACAATACAATTAGTATCTGTTTTCCATTTCTGTAAATCATACGACGACAGCAGCAGTATACAACATGAAAGAGCCACCTGAAAAAAAATTTGGTTAATATTTTTTCTCTAATTATTCTCATGGAAGAGGTATTATGATCTTTAGCTTCTCTCATCCAACTAGAAGTTAAAATAGATCTTCCTTCATTCCTCCTGCCTGAAACAGCCTTCTTTTTATTCCCGGAGATAAATTTTTGAATTTCATTGTGTAAACATTACAAAGGAGGAGCTCTATTTAATATTTGTACAAAAAAATAAAATAACATAATTCTATGCTACAATTAAGCATACATACTTCTCTCCTACAGTAATACATACACAATTTTCCCCTACAACTAAGCATACAAATAACACTACAATTAATCCTAGTCAACTACAACTAGATGGCGACAATATTATGCATGTTTTCCACACTCTCCATCAAGTAGATTCAAAGATATCCATCATTCTCAACTTGCCAAAACCTGAGAGAAACATGGGCTGAGACAATCCTTTGGTAAGAACTTTTAGTGCATGTTTATCACTAGCAAAAAAAGTGAATAAAATTATAGGCATTTCCTGTACAGAATAAATGAAGCACGATGGAATTGGAATTTTTCAGGCAACTTGAGACATTCTTATCCATTTTTGGGGCTAATTACTTGATCCACTTAGATATGCTTGAGCAAAAGGGGTTCCAAAATAGTTGAGAGAATCAGTTCTTATGGTTTTGAAAAATATTAGTGTGAATAAATATGTTTTTCGTAATATGTTCTTCCACACGCACTTAACCCTCCTAATTACTTGACAAGTGTCATAATAATAAACGATTAGTATCATGGCAACTTTCGTATGAAATTTTAGAACTTGTGTTCTTATTGAATCTCTCTCTCGTTTTCAGACAAAAACATGTGGCAGACACAGAAGGGGGCATGAGGGGTCACGTGACCCCCCAACGTTTGGGAGGCTTTTTTTTTAAAAATGTAAGTCAAAGTTAACAATTAGTTTTAATAATATATTTTGTGAGATTAATCGCTTTTCAACTTTTATCAAAATTTATTAATAATTTGATTTTAATTCCCACTAAACGAGGGTAAAATTACAATAATTTGAATTTTTATACTTTTCTTCTCATCCTTTCGCGACTCTCTCCCTCACGCCTTAAAAAAAATCTTAACCCTTATAATTTTTCAAAATTTATCTATAGTTTCTCCACAAATTACATCTACTACAAATTCACTTCGCAATCAAATTTTCAACTAATTAGAACCTAAATTTACATATTTTGCCACTAATATTCTCTATCACTAATGCAAAGCTATTGCCATTATAACCCCCATCAACCTCGCTTGTCACTGTAATTTTAGTGCCACATCCACTTGCCAGATCTCCAGACATAGTAAATTTATGTTATCTTGCATTTGAAAATTGAAAGTTTACCATTGGCATACGACATATACTTTTAAATTTTTATTTTCTTTGACCAAAATTTAAAGTGAAAGAAAAATGAGTTTGAGTTACATTTATAGTTTGTTTTCATTTTGTCCTATTCATGTTCAGAAACGATTTTTGATTTTGTATATTGACTTGTATCAAATTGATTTGAAATGGGTTTTGAATGTTTTATGTTATATGAAATTATTTTTTAATTATGTACATAGAATGATTGTGGAATGATTATATCCAATTTCAGTTATATTTAACAAATTGTGTTTATTTAAAATGAAAAGTATTCTCCGATGATGGCGCCAAAAACTTGTCCCTGTGTTTTCGCAAGTATATGGATTGTGACAAGTAATAATGTGAATTTATTAAGTCTAAGTATCGTCCCACAGAAATTACTATCTACTATCAATTGTTAAACTAACTTATCTTCAATTTAAGTAAAACAGTAACCAATTATCAAATCAAAGTTTGGGTTGTACCTAAAGTCTACTAAATTAAATAAAAAAATCAAATTACACAATTGAGAAGATTATGATGTTAGGTAGTTAGGATTTCCAATTTCACTTAAATTTTTTAACATTCATCTAATTCCAATTTATTCAGCACATTTTCATACGTGCCAATTGTCGAATTAATCTAATGTAGCTTGTGATCTCTCTCAAGTAAAACTAATCCTACTCATATTCCCGAATTTACTATATTTCTATGTAACTTCACACAAATATAAACGCATTAACCTACATGAATTCAATTAGATTGCACAACCTATAATTATCTCCCGATCTCTTATAAAACATGTGTTATTTATTACATAAGCTAGAATCATACATCATCTCTCGGTCTCAGTACTATCCCTAAATCAATCAATTGTTGTGCAAGTAATTGAAGTATTATAAAAACAATAAATAATTAACACGTATTGGACTGGCATGAAGTCTTGGAATCAAACAAAATATTAAACATCCTAAGCCACATCATCATCCTAACATAAAAACACTTAGTCACTCATAACGTTGGAATTAAACAAATAAGAATTAAAAGATATCACCAAGTTTAATTACAATAAACAAGATAAAATTCCTCCGAGCTATTGTTATCTTCGCCACACAAATCCCAACAATTGTTCTTCCTTGTGTAAATCTCCCCGGTAACTTGAGGACGGAACGTGATTAATCTCGCAAATCTTGCACAAAATCTTGATTAATTTTTTTGTACAAAATCTGGAAACAGAGTTCTCTGCCTTCTGATGTCCGTTTTCTCCTTCGTGTCTCCCCCTGTGCATGTATATCTAGTCTCCATTCTTTCCCAGCTTTCCAAAACCAATTAGAATTCTAATTGGTTGTCTTCTATCCACTTTCTGCCACAGCTTCCTCATGCCAAAAGGAGTCTTCCTCCATACGACGTTCATTCCCAGCCACTAATCCAATGCCCAATTTAATTTTAATTAAACTCAAGTCCTTCAATTTGTCATATCGTGGAAGTTGATCCCAAAATTGTATGTTTTATCCAAATTTCCTCCTTCTCGATCTGATCTCGAGTGTTCTCTTAAAATATTCCAAAAATACTAATAATTAAGTATCAAATCCAAAAGAATCCTAACAAAACAATTTTTTTGTGAATTAAATAAGTGTAAATTTAACACTTATCATATTGCAGTGGAGGACAATATTTATGGACTTGATTTAAAATGAAGCCAACATAGTCTTCATCGTGCGAATTGTGATAAATATTAGTGGCCCTGAAATAGAGATGGCAATGGGGCGAGTTCGGGGTGGAGCACCTTCATCCCACCCCGTCCCGCCACATCACTCCCCCACCCGTCCCACCTTAGACGGGGCGGGGCGGGTTCCGGGCACGGGCTTGCCCCATTTCCTGTCTCATATAATTTTTTTACGCAACTTTTCTATTAATTAATTTTTTAAAATTTTTAATTTTTTTATTCTTCATGGGGCGGGTTCGGAGCGCTTTGGGCCAGGGCACCTCCTCCCTGCCCCACCAACCCGTCAGAACGGGTTTTTTTCACCTCATTCGGGGCGGAGCGGGTTTTTTTGTCATCACTATCCTGAAATCAACAAACTTACTGATACTGGCATATGCCCTGCCATTATATATCTGCTAAGGTGAGAAGCCTCATTATTGTCCGCTAAGTCCGTACGTGGATTGATATCTCTCCCTTGTAAACTTCTTTTTATCATAATGAATTTCTGTAGTGACAGACGAGGACGTAGTTTCACATTGAAACATACATTTTACACGTTCTTTCGTGTCTTTATCTTGTCACTGTGATTTTATTGCTCTTAGTCGTGTGGAACTGGAGTTTTTAATTCTCAATAATTAAATCACTAACATACCATTATCAGTTGCATATCCAATCCCATATTGCATCAACCTAAAAATAACAAGCAGGCTTATATCAGAAGCTGATAAAATTAATTAATGCACTCTGTAGAAATTTTTTATATCCTTTACTGCATTCGGCATGAAATATTAGACATAACAGAACAGTACAACCTTAGTACACAGTGTCCAATATTCTATAGTTTCCTACGAAATATTAAATCAATCAAAAAATGCACGTTACCCAACTAAAAAAATTTCATTCTGATTCTATCCAAGGAAAATATATTGGAATATATATTTTTGTCAATCTACTGAAATTCTGATGCTGATTTTAATTCGTTCAACAGTGACAGAAACTGCAAGACACCTCTTGTAAACTTGAATCAGAAGTTTCATCTTTTCTTCCATTTTTAGGCATTGAGTTTAGGCCTAATTATAGGCTATTCACTCATGAACTTAGTAGCCTCTTCCACAATTCAAATCCACTTTTCATAGAAAGTTAAACGAAATATATTGTTGCCAACGCATGATTGAAAAACAAAATCAAAATATGATACAACTAGGGGTGGGCAAAAAAATCGAAAAATTGATACGACCAAACCAAACCGAGTTAGTTCGGTTTGAACAAAACAATCGATTTGGTTCGGTTAATTTTAACCATGAAAAAATCGGGTTGATTTGGTTGCGGTTTATGCAACCAACTCAACCAGTTAATAATTTTTTTTTTTTTTTAATCTAAAATTCATATTTTAAAACTTCAAAAATAAAATATTAAAAATATAAATATAATTTTTTTCACATGTAATTTGCTTACCATCTTTTCTTTTTCTACCAAAACTTCAAATTCCTAAAGAAAAGAAAAGAAAAGCAGGGGGAAGAATTATTTATGTAAACTCCAAATTTAGATTGTAGCTTAGCTTTTAATTTTGAATTGTTTGTTGGTAACTACAAGATATATAGGATGATTTTAGGCAAATTTTTGTAATTTCAAACAAATGTTCAAAATGACTAATCAAACCAAACCGACCCAAACCAATTTGATTTGGTTTGGTTTAGTTTGGTTTCAACAACTAAATTGGGTTGGTTTGAGTTGAAATTTACCCAAACCAAAAAAGTCGATTTCGGTTTTAGGTTGAGCTAAAAACCAACCCAACCCGAACCATGCCTAGGTTTAGGTGCAACCATGAATAAACTAGAACCATGTTACGTGTATCAGATCAAAAACTTAGGATATAATAATCATAAAGTTTCGAGAAAACCAAAATACATTTCTTTGGCAAATTTATAAACATTTGATTTTGATTGAATTTATAAAAGAGGCTAAATTTAAATTTATGAATTTAGAGAAATAATACACTTAGGAGATAACACAGTACATGGACATTCATAAGCTTTGAACATATATAAATATTCACGAAAATTGGATATACATAAATTTGAAAACCAAAAGATTCATTAACATGATCTATAACTGTATTTGGAAACTCCAAGAATTAAATTTTTACCGAAACAACTTCAAAGAGGATTTTTCACCCAAGTTAAATTAAATAAATATATTTCTACTAGATTATTCAGATCTTACCCTGCCTAACATGTTAAAAATGATAAGCGGTAGCGTTGAATCAAAACAGAACAAATTCTACTAAATCATCCTATTATGTATTTTGGATCGCTAGATAATGACAATAATGAGATAAACCAGAAAATTAAACGCCAAAATTTACGTGGAAACCCAATACGAAAAAAATACGGGCAAAAGATGAGTAATCCACTATAATCAATAGCAATTGTGTTTACAATACCAAGATCTTAATGCTCTCAATTGAAATCTAAACTCTACAACTCTAAAGATGATCTTGGAGTTCTAGATGAAGAAAAAACAAAATTCGAAAAAAATGAAATTAAAAACATCACGGTGGTGCCTCGGCGCTGGCCCCAGTGCTCGACGGCGTAGCGCCAGGCGTTCTTTATAATTCAGGGACACCGCACCCCATGCCCGCGCCGTGATGCCTTATCCTTTTCTACTCCAAGTTGTTTTTTTCATCTCAAAATCGCTTTCCAAGTCAAATTCTCAATTCTTGATGAAATTTGATTTTCATTAATTAGGACTCTCAAAAAACCCAACCTCGTTAAACTTCTTTTATTCAACTAAACACCAAATTACATGGAATATGGATCACACCACAACAAATCTCCACCTTAAAACAAATTCTATCACAAGAAATTCAAGACACATCTCCAAGTAAATACCATTCATCATCTTCCAAACAAGCCCCAATGGGCTAAATCAATGACAGATTCCAACTAAGTTCAAGTAATGTTCAAACTTAGCATTGGAAAGTGGTTTTGTCATCATATCAGGAGGATTATCCTTTGTATCAACGTTGCTCACTATAATATCACTACGACTAATCACATCACGCACAAAATGAACCTCACATCAATGGGCTTAGTCCTCTCGTGAAACATGCGATCCTTAGTCAAGAAAATTACACTATAACTATCACAGAATATTGTAGACATCAGCAAGTTTTCACTGATTTCACCAATCAAACCTTTTAGCTACATAGCATCCTTACATGCCTCTAATTCTGTTGTAGACAAAGTAACTTTTCAGTTGATAGCACAGCCTCCAAGAGTAAAACACATATCCTGTAAGTGATCTCTTCTTTGCAAGATCTCCTGCATATTATAAATCCACATACCCATTGACTCCATCTGAATTTCTACCAAGATACAAATAAGTATTAGAAAAGTCTCTCAAGTATCTGAAGATCTCTGCATTATATTCCAATGTTCCTTGCCAAGATTTGTCATGTATCTGCTAACTGCACTAACTGCATGTGCCAAATCAAGTCTTGTACAAACCATAATATACATAAGCTAACCAACTATACTGGAATAAGGAACTCGGGACATGTAACAATGTATTCATCTAACTAAGGACATAAGTTAGATGATAATTTGAAGTAGGCAGCCAAGAACGTATCGTCAACCTTTGCATTCATCATATTTAATCTTTCAACCACCTTCTCAATGTACCAATTCTGACTAAAATACAATTCTCCAGCCTTTCCATCCCTTGAGATATTCATACCAAGAATCTTACCTTCATATCAAACTCCTTGTCGAGTTGAAACTTCACTTTTTTGACATTTGCTTTATCTTTGGCTACTATGAACGTATCATCAATATATAATAATAAATATGTAGTCGGTCCACTATCTTCCTTTATGAAGTACACACAACTTCATAGTTACTCCTGAAGAAATTATGAGTAGCTATGAATGAATCAAACATCTTATACCACTACCTCGGTGACTGCTTCAGTCCATACAAGGACTTTTTCAATAGGCACACACTGTCTTCTTTCCTAGAGAATGTGAACCCTTCTGGTTATTGAATGTAGATTCTCTAATCAAATTCTCTGTATAAGAATGATGTCTTGACGTCCATTTACTTAAGTTCCAAGTTATTCTTAGCCACCACTCCAAGTAAAGCCCTGATTGTAGTCCTTTGTCACTATTCTAGCCTTGTATCTAGCATCTTAAATCCTTGATGTACCTTCCTTTCTTTTGAACACCCACTTGCAACGAACAACCTTTTTACCTCTAGGTAATTTCACTAAATCTCAAGTGTTATTTTTGCTTAATGACTCTATCTCCTTCTGCATATCAATCATCCATTTGTTAAAATAACTGCAACTGATCGCCTTTGAATATGTAGTAGGCTTCTCGGTGGTATTAATGTCTTCGGCGACATTCAATGCATAAGCTACCAAATCTGCTTTCCTATACTTCTGTGGAGGTCTAATCTAACTTCAAGGTCTATTCTTAGCTATAGAATACTGTGGTGCTGGTGGTGTAGGCAAAATAGGCAAGATGTTACTATTTGTCAACCCCGAATTGGACTGATCTGTAGTAGGTTGTTTTGCAACCTCTGATTGTTCCTTTGAACCAATTTCTAACTCCACCTAAGTTGGATTTTGCTCCTCAATTTTATCAGAATCTCTAAGAGGTGAACCATGAACCATAGTAAGTTCATCAAATACTATATCCCTACCAACAACACATTTCTTGTCTTAGGACTCCACAATTTATACCATTTGAAACATGATTTATACCCAAGAAAGATACACTTTCTAGACCTAGGCTCCAACTTTTCATTATCCATATGAGCGTAAGCAAGACACCCAAAAATCTTCAAATCAAAATAACAAGAAAGTATATCAGACTATATCCCTTCTAGTGTCTTTTTATCAATGGAAGCTAAGAGTAGCCATTAATTAGAAAACAAGTTGTAGTAACAGCTTCATCCTAAAAAGTCTTAAGCAACCTAGAATTTGAAAGCATACAACGAACATTTTCCATCAAAGTTTTATTCATCCGTTCTACCACACCATTTTATTGAGGAGTTCCAAGCACTGTCAAATATCTCAAGATGCCTTCAACCCTANTAAGCAACCTAGAATTTGAAAGCATACAACGAACATTTTCCATCAAAGTTTTATTCATCCGTTCTACCACACCATTTTATTGAGGAGTTCCAAGCACTGTCAAATATCTCAAGATGCCTTCAACCCTACAGAAGCTATTGAATTCATTTGAATAAAACTCCAACCTATTATTAGTGTATAGACGTTTCACCTACTTTCTAATCTGCTTTTCTACCAGTGTTTTTCACTCCTTAAAGGCCCTAAACACACCACTCTTCTACTTTAAGAAGAATACGCAAATTTTCCTAGAGAAATAATCAATCACTATCAACAAGTAAGAATGGCCTCCATTCGATGGTACCCTAATCGATTCCAAAGATCTGAATAAATACATTCAAGTGTTTCCTTCGTTTTGTGTCTTCCTTTTGTGAATATGACTCTCTTTTGTTTCTCAAAGATACATGCTCACAAAAATTTATTTTACCGATCTTCTGCCCATCGAGAAGTCCCATTCTATTCAATTCTGACATGCCATTCTTACTCATAAGGCCGAGTTGCATATGCTAAAGTTTTATAATTTTATCATCTGTCAAAAAAGTAGAAACTGCTACATCCCCAATTACTGTAGAACCATGCAAAATGTACAACTATGTATAGTTTTTATATCCTTTCATGACAACAAGAGCATCTCATCTCACCTTCAAAACTCTATCTTCACTAGTGTATCTATAAACTTTTGAGTCAAGTACACTCAAAGATATGCGATTTCACTTTAGTTTTGGAACATGCCTTACATTTGTAAGT
>CAIGRS010155436.1:0-10398 GCA_903798395.1 Fraxinus floribunda | reverse complement strand
ATCACATTACATGTAATTTCCATGCTATACATCCACACTTGATCTATGTCATTTGATTGTGTTGATATACGTGACCATTGATGGGTTTAGATATATTATTTGTAATGAAGACCGCTATCTAATGAAGCCATCTATTTGTAATTGATATAATTAATGAATGAGATTATTCAGAGATGCTTTTGGTTACGATGGCAAAAGTTTTGATGTTAGAAGGTTGTACACATTTATAAGATAACATATGTGGCCCAAATGGGAGATTGTTGGGTTTATTAATTTTTCATGTGGGCCTATATATGTAATTAATTGTATATAAGGCTATTTTAAAGTTGAGCCCAATTAAAATGATCTAATAAAGAATTAAATTTATGGGTTAAGAGAGTCTAAATAAAGTGTGGGTTGGATTATATGTGTAGAGACCGGATCCATTAGGGTTGTATTTGACAATGGGGCCAAATACATATAGAAACTATAAATAGGGTTATGATCCCCAATTCATATGCAATTTCTCATTCTTTGTGTCATCCAATCAACACAAGAATACAAGGAAAAACATATTCAATAGGAATATCCAAAACTTACATTCAAAAACAATGATTGAAAAAAAAAAAAAGAATCAAGAAGAAGGATTGGATCAATTAAATCAAAGAACAAGACAATCAAGATTATGAAGCAAGAAGCCAAAATCAAGATCAAGAACTCAAGGATCAAAAGAACCAATAATTAAGATTCAAGATCCAGTATTAAAGAATTATTAACAAATAATTAAGATATGTTCCGCATTATTAATTTTCTTAATGATTTGATAAGGATGATCTTGGCAATAAAATATTTAGGTTTTCAAGTTTTAAAGTTTAAAGTTTCATAAAGTTTCAACAAAAATATCTCGAATTTTTAAGATGTGCATGTCTATGTCATGAAACGTGTAAGTGAGAAATAAACATGAGGATTGATACCCGACTAATAAATAGCTGCCCCAGCCAAGGAACTAAGGACGGTGCAATAAGGTATACCCAGATGGCTATGTACTTGTTTACGACAATTGCTAGCACAAAAGTTCTCATTGGATTCATTGAAGCTCCAGTGGATTCGCTATATGATTAAAAAAAGAATTTAGTTGAAAAATTCCCTTAATAATTTAACAATAATCTTATTAAAAAAATATTTTCACGGTTGGGTTTTGATACCCAATAAATTTAGGGCTACGATGTAAATGTTGGATTCAATTGTTACCAACAATCAAGTCCAAAGGCATGAATCGAAAACAACATGGGATGTTGGAAGTAGCTTAAATAATTAATGTTTCTTGCGGCCCATATATATTACCTCTTAGATGGGTTTGAAACTTGGCTCATTTAAGTCTTTTATTGGTCTAATTAAATCCTAACTTAGTCTATATATATGGTGTCTTTACCCTAGCCGTAAAATGTGTGACTTGTGTGTTTGAAAGGAGAAAAACATGTGACCTTTGAAAGAGGAAAAATCGATTGCCTTTGTGTTCCCAAATCGATTGTTAACTTTGTGTTATTACTCTCCTCTTGTGCCTTTCTTTTATTGTTTTTCTTTCTT
Organism: Fraxinus floribunda; assembly: GCA_903798395.1. Classification (NCBI taxonomy): domain Eukaryota; kingdom Viridiplantae; phylum Streptophyta; class Magnoliopsida; order Lamiales; family Oleaceae; genus Fraxinus; species Fraxinus floribunda. The sequence continues at coordinate 8,832 of CAIGRS010155436.1, read as the reverse complement.
GCCTTTGTTGTCTATAAATCATCACCGTTATCTTGTCCTTTGTGGGTGAGATTGAGGAGCAATCGAGGTGAATATATTGATTGTGAGTTGGAGACATTTGGAGTGTTTTCTTTGGTAGAGAAAGGTAATGTGAAACTAAGCCCGGAAATCACCAATTTGACGATCCTTGGAGCAAGCTTCCGTGACATTCACAATTTTGATTTTACTTTTATTATCTTCAAATGATACGATACAACTCCAAACATCATATTATAAATTTATAACAATTCTACGTCTTCATGAATTCAAAATACTACATTATAATGTGGGAATTTTTCTTTTTATGAAATTTTTGGGTTTGAAATTTGAAATGGTTTTGTGGGTTTTTGTATGCGAGTGGTATCTTAGTTTTTAACTTTTTTCAGAGAAAATTGCAAGAAATGTTATTTTCACTTAGTCATTTGCAAAGATGTCCAAAACTTGTTNAAAGATGTCCAAAACTTGTTTAATGTCCATTTTGTAATAATTTTGACCAAAATACTCTTGTTAACACTTTTTAATTCCACAATGAAAAAAAAATAAAAATTATAGTGTCAATAAATTTTGTTGGCCAATAAGAATTTGACACATAAGATATAATATTAATTTGAAAAAGTACCAGGTCAATTCAAGGAAGTGGATTTGGCTTGAAAAAAGGGACAAAAAATTATCCAGAAAATTAGCTGAATCGAAGCAGAAAACAGATCGTAAAACTATTATAACTGCCCAAAATATCGAGGCTATTTTCGGCCAATCTAGAAGGGGTTTGGTGAGATGGAGATCACCGACATGATATGTAGGATGAGATGACCAAGGTGATCGATGGAGCGTGGGACCACGTACAGAGGGCTCTTGCGACACGTGAGGGCACGTGTGGAGGTTTCTGATGACGGTGTCTTCAGGCAGTTTGTCCCTAACATCATTTCTGACAAATTGGTGTTGGTAGTTTTTTGTTTCACGTTATACGGTGAAATCTGGATAGACTTATTCTTCACGCGTTTGGGATTTGATTGTGGTTAATTGATTTTTGTGATTACTGGAGACTTTAGGGTGAATAATGGTGATCCTAAAGTGATAAATTCATATCTCTTGTTATTTACGAACTCAGATAGGACTGTTATGGTATATGGGCTTATCGTAATTTAAATTTCAGCAATAACGCGTCATCGTGTAGGGTGACTTTAGATTTGGGGTTATCGTGTTGGGTGACCATTACTTGTACTAGAAATCTAGGAATTTTTTGCTCTGTTTGAAGTGTTGAATGTGATTGCAAGTTAGTAATTGATTTGGTGCCTTAATTGTCATTTAGTCATTGTGTGAGACTGAATTGCGTGAGAATTTGAATTTTTTTTGTTGACATGCCTTCGTATTGTATTGATTATTCAATTGGAACACCTAGGCTTGACCCCTTTGAACATTCCAATGATACTGAGATCTTGAATCTCACGAAATCCTGAAAATCTAGAACAGTGTATGCTATGGCTTTAGGATTACTTTGTGTGATTATTTTCACACTTTAGTTGTTCTATTTTTCAAAATATCTTCACATTTTCGAAATTGGAATTTTTAATAGGAAATGAGATTTTTCAATTTGGTAACAAAAGATAAAGGGAATTTTTGTTCAACAAAAAAGTTTCAAAAGCCATAGATAGCAAATTTTCTGCAAATTTAACAGAAGCACAAAAAGAAGAATATGATAGACTTGTTCACACTTCAATTATTTTACAGTTGTCAAAGACTATTTTGAGAACAGTTGGTAAACTTGATACCATGAAAGAATTTTGGAAAAAGTTGGAAGATTTATATTTGCTTAATTTGACTCCTAATAAGTTGTACTTATTTGAAAGATTTTTCAACTTTAAAATGGATCCTTCAAAGGGTCTTGATAACAATCTGATTTTTTTTTAACAAATTTGTACAAAATATCATTAATTGTATGAGAATGTGTCTGGAACTTATAATACCATCATTTTTGCTTAATTCCATGCTTGATTTATATAGAGAGTTAAGAATGAGATTAAATATGGTAGGGACACCTTAATACATGAGATTATCATCTATTCACTTAGAAGTAAAGAGATGAAGCTTAAGGTTGTAAAAGATGATAAGCGGAGTGGTGAGATACATATGATGAGGAGTAGAATAAAATTTAAGCAAATGAATTTGGGTAGAGCTCAAAATAGTAGTGACTCGAGTAGTGAATTGAATGATAAGAGTGGTAAGAAGAAGGGCAGAGGATGGGACAAGTCTAGTGGTAGACGGTGTTACAGTTGTGATAAAGCTGGACACTTTATTGGGGACTGTCCTAAGAAGAAGGTTAAGTAGAAGGGTAAGATGAAAGACGAAGTGAATGTGGCTATACGGTTCAGTGTTGACCCTAGTGAGGTTTATTTAAAAGTAAACCTAGTTACTACATGTGCATCTGTGTGTAATCCTTTTTACATGTGTATGGTTGCTTAATTTTGTTGCATGATTATATGTTGTATTTCAATATTTTTGATATGTGCATTTGAATGAATTTGAGAGCTATCTAATTACTTGGTGTAATTGTTTTCATGCATAGTGGATTAGGATGCATTAGTAATATGGGTGTTGTGTGTCTATTGGTGATGTGGAGTATAGATGCCTATTGGTTTGTACTGGCGATGTGGAGTGTGATATTTGGATCATGAGTGGAAATGTGATTAAATGTTGGAATCCTTTATCTGTGAAGACCCTGATTAGGTGGAATGTGAGACAAACACTTATATCACTTTTGTTAGATGGAGACTCATTATCAATTGATGTGGGGAGAATGATGTGATGATAGAGGATTATCCCGATGAAATAGGATCTATAGAGGTTTACGAGTTAGACATGAGTTAAGTGTCTAGTGAGCATGGTGGGCGATGAGAGGAGATATGTGTTCTCAAGGTGTGAGCAACATGGAATATGATAGGATAAACATGGTGAGATTTTTTCACGAGGTCATTTATGCATTTGTTGAATGTGTTTCGACCATTTGATTGATTGACTTATTGTTAATATATTATTCTGTTTGAACGTGTTTTGAAAAGATGTATGTATTTTCTATGTTATATCTTCATCACATGAGTATTTGCTCTTGATTGTTTACTGTTATTATCTGTTTCTACTTGGGTGTTATTTGACCTTAGCCCTGGTGAGTACATGGAGAAGATATGGTATGTGTTTCAGGTCCGAAACATGAAGTAACGTTTATGATTCCAATTTTATTGGTTATCTTGATTATGCAAGCATTAACTTTGTGTTTTGATTACTTGCATGTTGATTAGTTATCAAGATGGTTTTGAATCTTGGCACATTTAAGCCTTTTATTGGTCCATCTAAAGCCTAACCTAACCTTACCTAGATATATGGTATCTTTACCCTAGCCATAAAATGTGTGATTTGTGTATTTGAAATGAGAAAAACGTGTGGCCTTCCGAAACCGGTAGTTAACTTGTCTTATTGCTCTCTTCTTGTGCCTTTCTTTTATTGTTTTTCTTTCTTGCCTTTGTGGTCTACAAGTCATCACCGTTATCTTGTCCTTTATGGTCTACAAGTCTCACCGTTTATTGTCCTTTGTGGGTGCGATTGAGGAGAAATCGAGATGAATTATTGGTTGTAGGTTGGAGTAGTTTGGAGTGATTGTTCAGTAGAGAAAGGTAACGTGAAACTGAGCCCAAAAATCACCAATTTTACGATCCTTGGATCAAGCTTTCGCGACATTGACAAATTTTGATTTTATTTACTTTTATTATCTTCAAATAATACGATATAGCTCTAAACATCATATTATAAATTTATAACAATTCTCAGTCTTCATGATATGAGAATTTTTCTTTTTATGAAATTTTTGGGTTTGAAATTTAGTTTTGAATGAGTGAGTAGGTGAGGATTACAAACCATATGATCAGTGCATCCACTGTCCAAAATCCACGTGTCCTTTGTGCCATTGTAAATTAATAAGAAGGCCTTACCTGATAGTTCATCATGAGTGAAGCAATTACCAACTTGATTTGCATAGTGAGATTTATTTTTTAACATGTTGAGAATCTGCTGGCACTCATCGGCTGAAAAGGGAAAGTTCATCTCCCTCCAATTGGTCAAGCGAGACATGGCTTGATTTCCTTTCAAAACTGGTGCGTTAGACTCCAGTTCTGCTTCCTTTTTCTTCCGGTAATACTCCACGGTATGCCCCTTCCAACCACAGAAACTACACTTAAGATGGGCATGACAATTCTTAATGGTGTGATTGGTTCTGTTACACTTGGAGCATTTCACCTCATTTTCAGTTTCACGAAGAGAAATTTCTTACTGCAAAAACAGCCCCTTCCAGTTGATTATGGCCTTTCCCTGTTGTCACCTCCGAGTGTTTCTCATGACGGAGAACTAACGAATATGCTTTGTTCACCGTAGGCAATGGATCTTGTAGCAAAACATTGCTTCGAACACCTCCATAGGATTCGTTCAGTCCCATAAGAAATTTCATGGTTTTCTGTGTTTCTATATATGCAGCCATCTTCTTCACTGATTCACAGGTGCATGGTGGTAATGCGGCTAACTTGTCACGTTCATCCCATAAGCTTTTCAATTTTGTGAAGTAAGATCCCACAGTCATGTTTTCTTGGGTGCAGTCATGGACTTCATTCTCCACATTAAACAGTTGGATGGCATTTACATGTGAGAATCGCTCATGTAAGTCGAGCCACATCCTTCTAGCATCCTTGCAATTGATAACACTGCTGGCAATATCCTTGGACATAGACCCCAGCAGCCAAGTTTTAACCAAGTTGTTGCAGCGGTTCCACTACTGTAGTTCATCTGCATCGCCCGCATTAGGTTTCTCGATCGAGCCGTCTACGAACCCCACCTTGTTTTTAACTATTAAAGCCATAGGCATGGATTGACTCCATGTACTGTAATTGTCCTCGGCCAATAGTTGTGGCACAAGGATGGCCCCGGGCTGATCGGAGTGGTGAAGGTAAAGTTGGTGGTTGGGGTTGTCCCATTTTTTACTCAAGGCCGTGCTTTCTGCCATGGAAGTCAGCTGGAGTTTTAATTAAAATTCTGGTGCCCAGGTTTTGTGCTCTTATACCATAAAAGTTTTCTGTAAAGTTTTGTATATTATTTCATTGGAACGTAAGAAACATATATATGTACAGAGGTTAACCAAATCAAAAACCTTATTTTATTCCTTAACCTATTCCTATAATCTGTGTTTATAAAAGGAAAGAAAATAAACTGCAATCAATTTACAATATCAGTAGAATCAAGCTTTATTTTCTTTAACAGATGAGGCTTAAAGAATAGGATATATAATTGATGAGCTTGGATAAATGTTGTGTGTTTCTTCCTATGGAGTAGAAGTTTCAGGGGTAAACATAGTACATCACCAGGACTTGAACAAGAAAATTCGGATTGCACTCATTGTGGCTTCGACTCTTCTTGGGATAATTTGGCAGTTCTTGTGCTTTTCGATACATAGACCGAAAAGGTTAAAGAAATACCATGGAAAAAATAATCAGAGTCCAGGTACTATTTTTCAACTGAACTCGATTTCCCTTCCCTTCTCGTCTTTCCTTTTAAGTAGGTCTTGGGGGTAGGTATCTACTAAAGTAAGTTGATATAGGGTTACCAATAAGCCTAAAATGGATTTTTTCTGGGTTGGACTATTGATCTTGATTGTACTTTTTGTGATGTTCTGTTGACAATAATTTTTTTGAATGTGCATATGTGGAAGCTGCAAAAGGGATCACATTAGGTCCAATATTGGATAAATTCACTTCTTTGAGAAGTGGAATAAAAAGGGGTTCAATTGGTGATATCAAGTATCAATTGTTAGTAGCCGCTACAAATAATTTTGATGAAGACAACATTCTTTGTGAAAGTGGATTGGGGCACGTTTATAAAGCTCACTTTGACAACGACTTTCCTGGAGCCGATAAAAAACTATCTGCTGGTGGACAGGTAGCCGAAACAGAATTCGAGGTAAATTTGCTCATGTTTGATTCTATCTTTCGGAATTTGGTTAATCTTTTGCAAGTTTTCATTATCACTTTATTTCAATTACTTTTGTAGAATGAGATTGAATGGTTGAATAAGATTCAGCATCAGAACATTGTTTCACTTTTGAGGTATTGTATTCATGGCGAGGGGCCCTATCTCGTCTATGAACTGATGCACAACGGCTCTCTGGAATTCCAGTTACATGGTAAAATGTGTGCTCCAGATTTATTTTTTCATGTTTGGTTAAGCTTAAAAAGTTTACTTACGTAAATAAGTAAGCTTTATAAAATTAATTTTTTTATTGATAGAAAATGAGAATTAATGTGTTACTTATTTCGACATCAAGGTTAGAATAATTAACTTTTTTATTTTTTAATTAAAAGGAAGGAATAAGTTTTTAATAAAAAATGTTTGGAAACAACTTTTACTTGCTTTGAAGCTTAGCCATACTTACTCATAGTTAGCATTAAGAGTGACTGATATAATGCTCTAACTAACTCCATATATACGAATTCAGATTACTGAATACTTTTTGAATACTTACTTCAGGAACTTCTCATGGAAAAGCGTTTACATGACAATTGTGTTGGATGTCGCAAGGTACCTATTCAATGATCTTTAGAGTAACTTGATCATCTTTCTAATTTGTTTAGCGATGGAGACTTGACATTTTTTAGAGGATTAGAGTATCTTCACGAGCATTGCAACCCTCCTGTGATCCATAGATATCTTAAATCATTCAATATTCATCTGGATTCGAACTTCAACGCCAAGGTAAAATGTTTCAGCTTTCTGATTTTGGACTTGCAATACATGGTGAAAACTCAAACGAGACAAACATCAAGTTTTCAGGAATTTGGGTTATGTTGCTCCAGAGTACTTCTTAGATGGTATACTGAATTTTTGTTTCCTAACATTTTATGACTTTGCGCATCCTCATTCTATTCATTCGTTGAATGCCATTCCATCAAGATTTTTCCTGTGAATTCCAATTATATCCATTTTTTAAGGGAGGAAAACTTAGTTTTCAAACGTTATCCTCAGATGATTACATTAGTTGAAATGTTGTAATTCTTTTTATTATGAGAAATATTAGTTCGATGACACCTAGATTTCGTGCATTTGAATACATATGAAAAGCAAGCATGCTTTTTGAGGAGTACTCATGGATTTCTAGTAGTGTAGGTTTTACAAACTGAGACCGCAAGTATAAAGACTCAAAGAAGAGATGAAAAAACGACATGTGTTATGAGGATAATCTCTTAGATCATTGGCTCAAAGAGAGTTTAAGTGTAATTGAGCAATTCTTGCCTAATTTTTCAATAATCTTCTAGATATGCTCACTGACAAAAGTAATTTTTCAGCAATATTCCATTCTTCTGGAGCTTTTACTCGGAAGAAGGCCCTTGGAGAAAGTGGCTGAAGGACAATGCTAGTCGATAGTTACCTGGGTAAATCTTAATGAAAGTTTATTGAGCCGATCATTAATTCATAATCCATTTTTAGTCGGCCATGTTTGGCAAAGCATAAAGTTACTGTTTTAAAAAGTTCGCTTATAAGAAATTTTGAAATTGGAGCATGTTTTAACTGATTTTACTAATACGTAAATTGCACAATCCATATGAATTTGGAAATAAAAAGTTACTTGAGCTCAACTTTTACCTTTTTCTAAACTTAGCCAAACATGTTCTAACTGTCCAACAAAATTAAGTTTCCTTTGTCTTCAGTGTAGCAAAACATGGTTCTAATGTCTACTATCTTCAACAAGCGGGCAATGCCGCAACTTACCAACAGGTCAAATATTATGAACATAGTAGATCCCAGCATCAGAAACGTGATGGATTTGAAGCATTTATACCAAGTTTCTTCCTATCAAAAATCTTATTGGTCTTGAAATGAATTTTTGTCTAAAGTTACTAATATTCAGGAAATATATCTTTTTATTCCGCAGGTGGATGCTATAGCATTTGTACAACCCGAACAATGTTATCGGCCCCTGATAACTGATGTCGTACGTTGGTTCATTTCCCTTTGTTGAGAAACAAGACTATAGTTGAAATGGAACTAAACTAGTACCATACTAGTGTGGCCTCAGACCTATTATAGGCTGTCCATCATTGGCTATATTAAGGATAACCTCAGACCTGTTATAGGTTATTTGAGGAAAGAGAGCAGCTACATTCAGAGAAGAGACCACTCTACCTTTTACCATCTTTGCACATTGTACAGTAGGGTCAAACATAGGCAACCGTTAGTGACTTGGTGTATATATATCATTACCAGTTTCTCTTGTAAATCAGAACACACATTATTCAAGTATTGTTCATCATATTTACTATATGAAATTCATCATGGTATCAGAGCAGGTCTCAAACCTGTAAGGGTCAAAGCCAAAAGAGCTATCCCTCGACACAAAAATGTCCCAACACACTGATAGCATCAAACTCACAGCCATTGTTCTCAATGGTAACAGAAATTATATTCCTTAGTCCAGGTCAGTAACATTAGGTCTTAGTGGCAAAGGGAAACTACAATTTGTTACTGGGACTAAAGAGAAACCCAAACCCATAGATCCCCAGAAACCCACAGAGGCAGAAACCACCAAGATCGAAGAATGGCAAACCACAGATCACATGGTGATGTCATGGCTGTTAAATACCATGGAACCCAAGATTGCCAACATGTTCATGTACTATAATTCATCAAAGGAAGTGTGGGACAAAGCCAAAAAACTCTACGGTCAACAGAAAAACTTTGTACACATTTTCAGCCTCAAGAACAAATTGCAAAAATCAAACAGAGCAA
>CAIGRS010155403.1:0-17897 GCA_903798395.1 Fraxinus floribunda | reverse complement strand
TACTAATAAATCAATTGTGACCTATAATTATGTATATGTGACCATTAACTTTATAATTGTGATCTAATTAATAATTTTTTTTAATTAATTACCTAATATATGAGTTTTGAATTGTTAAACTATCTACCTGAATTTTGAATTGGTGTAAACCATACACCTGAAATATGAATTTTTCCCTTCATTAAAATTTATAATCTTTTAAAATCTATCAAAGTTTTAATTGAGGACACCCCGTTAGTATGAGTTCATTGACCACTGGGACGATCCATTGTTTCTCAGACCGCAGGTTTGACTCCCGAGGTACAACTCCTCAAGGCAGTCTTCTCCTAATTTTTAGGCCGGTAAGCCCGAGCAATTGGCATACACGCACGCTATGAGTAGGANCGCCTAGCTGTTAGCGTGCTTGCCGTGCCGAATTGGGAGATAAGCATTCTCACTGCGTGACATTCTCCCCCATTTGAATTTGCTTACGTCTTCGTAGCGAGAAGTGAGTTTCGCATCAACACGCATTCGTCTCATTGCAAGAATAACAACGATACCACTCTATATGGACAGGTATTCACAAACCTACAGTAACTCATGCTTACCACCTTCGACAACAACATTCACCCTCTGCCTCTCTGAGCATTGGTTCCTCGGATGGACAGCCTCCAAACCGTAGCACATCAACGCATGTCGAATAAAACACACAATCTTTATGATTGTGCCCTGCAATGTGCGCTCCTCGAAAACTCCTTGAAAGGTACCTAGGCAATTGTGCAACGCTGCCCTTTCATCCTTCTTGCCCACAGTTTCCTTTGTCGTGATCTGCCAGCTTGCCGACATAATCCGTGGCCCAAAATCTTTTCTCCAAAAGAACACACGACTTTGTCCTATAACAACACCGCATGCTCGAGCGGACCCGCTCTGATACTAACTTTCACGGACCACAGGTTTGACTCCTGAGGTACAACGCTTCAAGGCCGCCTTTCCCTCATTTTTAAGCCAGCAAACTCGAACAACTGACATACATGCACGCTATGAGTAGGATGTTAGGGAGAATGCATGCATATGATCATATCATTAGTGCACGATTTGGTAAAATAAGCATCGTGCCTAGCTGTTAGCGTGCTTACCGTGCCGAATGGGGAGATAAGCATTCTCACTGCATGACATTCTCCCCCATTTGAATTCGCTTATGCCCTCGTGGCGAGAAGTGAGTTTCGCATCAACACGCATCTGTCTCATTGCAAGAATAACAACGGCACCACTCTATATGGACAGGCATTCACAAACTACCTTCAACACCAACATTCACCCTCTGCCTCTCTGAGCATTGGTTCCTCAGGTGGACGGCCTCCAAATCGCAGCACCACAACGCATATCGAATAAAACACACATTCTTCATCATTGTGTCCTACATTTTGCGCTCCAGAAAACTCCTTAAAAGGTACCTAGGCAATTGTGCAACGCTGTCCTTTTTCATCCTTCTTGTCAACAGCTTCCTTCGTTGTGTTCCGCTAGTTTGCCGACACGACTCGTGGCCCAAAATCTTTTCTTCGCAGAACACATGACATTGTCCCATAACAACACCGCATGCTCGAGCGGACCCTCTCTGATACCAACTTTCATGGACCGCAAGTTTGGCTCCCGAGGTACAAGGCCGCCTTCCCCTTCTTTTTAGGCCGACAAGCCCGAACAACTGACATACACGCACGCTATGGGTAAGATGTTAGGGAGAATATATGCATATGATCATATCATTAGTGCACTATTTGATAAAATAGGTCTCGTGCCTATCTGTTAACGTGTTTGTCGTGCCGAATGGAGAGATAAACATTGTCACTGCGTGACACATTGTGTTGCTCTTAATAATTTATGTCCTTATTAACAGAACATAGTATTAGAGAAGTCATTTGAGACTTAGCAAAATCAAAGCTCTTTTGATTGTTCGTTTCTCTAGGAAGGAAGTAAAGTTCCTCATCAATTTAAATAGAAAATGTGTATTATATAATAAATTTAAAATAGCCCAATATTTATTTATTTATTTCCTTATTTAGAGGATCTTGCATGCTTTTGTAATTAAACTATTTTAACTCTTGTTTGTGTCATTTGAAAAATAAATTATTTTGACATGCATGCTGCAACTAATTTATTTTGAAATGACGATGTGAACTCTTAGGCGAACATTTGGCTTCTTGGGAAATTTGAAGACATTATTCATTGTGGGGTCAAAAACTAAGGTACAAAAAAAAAAATGTTTAAAGCAACATGAAATTAATAAAAAAAATACATTTACTAGAATTTTGTTGACACGTTTCATACATTAAAACCGTCATATAATCACATTATTATCATATTGTCACATATCCTTAATAACATCAAATACAAATTTCCATTTAGGAAATCTCTTCATAACTATTACAATATAGTTATATAGAACTCAACAAAAAATGAATGCTTATATTTAAACAATGAACTCCAATAGGCAAAGTTTCACTATCCCAATAAAATACAATAAAAAATGTATAACTATATTCCACAATCAATTACAATAGACACAATTTTCCATAATTCCAACATGCAATTCCGATAGTCAACAATCAATTCCATAAAAATTCCAAATTCACCAATTATCAAAAGCCATTTCTTACTTGAGAAGTGAAAATGAAGTCATGATTCAATTTCTTCCAATAAAATTGGCCCATAAAAACCACCAACTTACCACTGAATTGCCTATCTTATAAAATAAACATGTTCTAAAACTATTTTTAAAACAGCAAATATCTACAAAATTAATAAATACCATAAATTAAAGCATAAGTGCATAACCCATTGGCGGAATAGAACTAAAATTACAAAAAAAAAAAAAAAACAATAGTGGGCAAGAACAAAAAATTTATCACGAAATGAAGAACTGGAACGGGGAAAGATGTCGGCTTTCAATTTGAGGGCTCATTTTCAGTGGGTTGAGTCGTGGAGGCATGGTGCGGAGAAGAGAGGTGGTTGTCACCAATGCTAATGAGATGGAGATAAGCAAAGAGTGAAAAATTAATTGGTGGTGGGCAAACCTAAGAAGTGGAGATAAAGGAGATTTTGGGACTTTTGCTTTGAAAGTTGAAATCGATCTATTTCTATGTCTATCATATATAATAGGGAAGGGTGAAAGGAAAAAGTCCAATGATTTAGGAATTGGAAAAAAAAAATGAATTTTTTTGTGGAGTCCGTTGGGGGGTTAGCAGATCCCACATGATCCCAAGTGGATTCGCCCCTGTTTATATGTCTAATCGTCATTTTTCATAATAGAAAAAAGTAATCAATATGGGATTGAAAATAAAAATGACAGAGCTACTAATGAAGAGGTTATTCCATAGTCGGCACAAAACTCAGAGTTTGTAAGTGAGGTCTAGTTAGAGGCACAACTTTTATATTCAAGAACAAGGGAATATAATGAAAATGCTTTTGGATACACTCATGGAGATTGGGACGAAACTATGGACTTCTCAAATTTGAAGTATAATAATAAGCATGTTTGGTAGAGATTTTTTTGAAAATATATTTTTGTAAAATGTAATCTTTTTTGAAAAATATGAGGTCAAAAAATAGGAAAAAATGTTGAGTTTGTTTACATGAAAATTTATTTTATTGCGAAAATATATGATTAAAATGGATTTGAGGAAAATGAGTTTTAGAAATGGGATCGAGCAATATTTAAAAAAAAAAAAAATCTTGTAGAGAGTCCAAGTGAACCGAGACACTAATCAAGGAAATATGATCATGAGGAATATGACTAGGGTGAATGAAGTGTAGTTTCTTTAACTATTACATTGTACTCTCCCATACTCGTGTCGTGAGATTACTTTTTTGCATCGGAGGCCAGGTCGAGCCCCCTCCTAATTATGTTTTTTATGTTTTATACTCATTATTAATATAAAAAATTGCCACATATAATGGTTTGCTAAAAATAAATACATTAACTTATAAGTGGATGATGAGACTTGTCAAAAGAATCTCAGGAGATAAACAAGAACGAAGGCCGTTCTTCGCGTCGCATAGATCAATTCTAGATTTGGAGAGAGAGAGAGAGAGAGAGAGAGATCCAAAAGGTGGAAGAACATATTGCAAAGAGGCAACTGGACAAAACACGCTTTATGCTATTTGCTGCATATTAATTTTTCCATAAATATCATCCTTTTTAATCTGCCAAAATCTTTACAAAGATTGTGTGAAAATATACTATGCCTTTTGTTGAAATCTCATTAGATTAATCTTGTCCGGCCTGCTATTCTTTGGGTATCTAATCTCATCATTATCTGATGAGTATTTTACACGCTTATCTGTATTTTTCAAATTTAGCAAATTTCTACTTAATTTAGGGAAAATATTTTCATCGCGTGTAAAATCGAATTTTGAGATACTTGGAGCAAAAAGGAATTGGCTTGAAGCAGTTAAAAATTAATCAAATTGCACAATATTGATAGAAAGCATTAAAAGAGTAATTGAAGGAAAGTCAGAAGTTTCAGGAGTGAAATTTGACTTATGAACATTCTGGAGAGTGATTTGCGTACTTTTGAAACTTGAGAAGGACCAATTTTGGATGAGTATAGAGGTTTGGGAACCAAAGTACTGCTTTCGAGAATTACGGCATCAAAAGATTTAGACCAAAATCATGCAAAAACTTAAAGGACCAAAAATATAAAAAGATAAAAGTCGTAGGGGTGACGACGGTTTGCATTCAAAGGTTGTTTGTTGTGATCCGACCGTGGTAGGCAAACTGTTGTCCGATAGTTGTAAACCTGTATTTATAATTTTCTATTTTGTATTATTTTTGTAAGTATTTTTATCTTTTTGAGCACATATTTCAAGGAGTTTGAGCACTATATATATGAGTAAAAAGTTTCATTAGTCACTCAACTCTACATATTATCACACTATAGTCACTGAACTTCATTTTGCTGTTGAACACAAACCCTAGGGTTCGATTTTCCTTCATTTCTTCCCTTCAAAGGGTTAAAATCTCTACATATCCAAACCATAATCGGGCATTCCTCCATCATCCTTCGTTCTCCTATAACCAAATCCTATAGAAAACGCGAAGGAACAAAGCCTCTTCGTTGAAGGTAATTTCAGTGTGCATTCTTTGGCTTGGGTTTTGTAGAAGAATCAAAAGAATGAATTTTTTACTCCAATTTATGTGGATGTTTTGTAGTCGATTTTGGAGATTTCTATGGTTGTCGATTTTGTAGTTTTTTGTCGATTTCGGCCATTTCTGTAGCTGTCGGTTTTTAATCCCAAGCTGTTAAATTCTTCTTGCAAGAGTAGATTTTTCATGACCTGGATTTCTTCAGTAGAGTCTTTTGGGGATAGAGAGTTGTTTACCATAGAGAGGGGGATGCAGATTATAGTTGCTTAATTATAGTATCCAGAATGCAGATTTTGAGGCCTTTTTTTGGATAACGGATTTAAAATGCAAGGCTTATTTATAACCAAAATAATGCATAACCAGTTAATGTAAGGCTTGGCGGAATGTATAACCAAAATAATGTGACTCTCAAACACACTTTTAGGAAATGTGTATCCTGGAGAGGTTAATTTAGGTCAGAACCTCTCCAATTCACTAAGTCTTGGCTTATTGTACATATTTGGTGGGATTTATTTAGACACTATCATCTAGCATTGACGAGTTTTAAGAGGCTAAGGAATACAATTGGGGCTGTTTCTCTTCTTTAAATTGTCAATAGACCTTTATGTTATCTTCTTGCAATTTTACTTACTCCATCAAATAGTTTTTTATATGAAGCCATACTTAGCAAGTTGGGACTTTATTTGCTAGAACATTAACTTCTTTGCAATTTCATTGGTACAGTTGACACCTATCCAAAATTTGAAGTTTTATGGTTGGGAAGAATATGGACATATGTCACAGCTGTAGGAAGTCCGGACACTACTTGTCTGACTGTCCAACAAAGAAGCGATGCCCAATATGTAAGTAGGGATTTGAGAAATGTATGGAAGTGGAGAAAAACACTTCAAACATAGGTAGGTTGTTCTTATGTTGTACTAGAGATTGTGGTCACTTTGGAAGGATAAAGAACGGTCTGATGCGAAAGCTACAGATCCATGCCAAGACCTATCATCTTTGTTCAACAAATGTGCTCAAATAACTGAAGAAAAAATATTGAGATATCCATCAACATTACGATGCGCAAAGGAATGGGGGTTATGGAAGATAATGGGAAAGGCAAGGGAAAAGTTCAGTGACTTCGCTGCAACCATGCAAGCTAGTTAAAGACTTCTATTGTATTTGTCAAATTTCATGTTTATGTAATATTCGTAGAACTTGTAGTACATTTCATATGTTGTAAAACTTGGCTGTAAGACTTTTATGTAATCGTTATATGTTGTTGGGTTATTACAAATGAGTTTTTGTTCATACCTGGAATATATGTTCATAAATGAATACAGAGTACTGAACATAGATCATACTGGGAATAGAGATGGAATTAAAAGGAATATAGGTTTATTACAAAAATAGAGATGGAATTAAAAGGAATATAAGTTCATTACATTTTGCCTCCATTCATGTTACTACAACCCAGGACGTCTTTTCCATTGAGCATTACAAAAAATTGATCCATTGCTCGTTCCATTACAAAAAAGATAACTATCTATACTCCTCCCAAAATTCACAAAATAACAAAAACATTGAACTACTTCATCATTGGCCTCATCATCCACTATCCATGTAAATTTGTCTTGCAACCATAGGGGTCGGCATAAAACGCATGGCCTCTTCATCATTTGGATTTTGGGTCGATGTTAATCCCCGACTTCTCGTTGTCACCATTTTACCTTGTACGCACAGAAGAATGTAAATGATGTTGATAGTAAAATCATACAGATGATCCTAGAAAAGAAAAAAAATGTAGCTGAGCATATTTACTCACATTTTCATTATGTTGATCGAGAGGAAAGCATACCGATCTGGTGCATTATTGTTGGAGTGATATCTTTTATTGTGTCTCTGCAATCTACATATCGAACATGTCATGTGCACTTGACTTGTCTTCTTCAAGTCATCCTTCACAGTCGCCAAAATGGACTTTATTTTCCAATCGTGGTCCGCCTTGAATTGTTCAACGTGCCTATTCGTCAAGAAGATGTAGTTGCAATGTCTATTGTGCTGGCTACATGTGCAAGTGTGCTCCGACGTGTAAGACTTTACTTGCACTGCCTCCGTCGTACTCAACTTCGAGACCCATATCCTCCAATTACACCCCAGTTTGCAAACTCCTTAAGCTCGTTTTCTATCATTGTACGTTAACTTCATATTGTAAACATTCAGAGCACCGTAGTTTCCCACTACATCCCCAAACTCATCAATTGAGCGAAACAGTTGTCCAACCTCAAACTGCGGATTTCTCATATCTGTCTCAGCAAAAAATTCTGGGAATCGATAACCAACCTCTTCATCCGATGAACAAGCCAATAATAACTCCTCCGATTAGGAGTACTCCAAGTCATCGTCTCCTACGTCCCCCACACACATCACTACTTCTTTGTTTCTTGTTTCATTCATGTCCGATCCAATTTCGATTGCATCTGTCACATTGCGGTCACACAATAGATCATCTTCCTCAGAAGCCATATCAATCTCTGAATTAACGAAATCAGGGTCTTCGTCATACTCTGTCAAAATAAATCAAAACAATGGAATTAGTTATTACTGTGAGCCATTGCTAACCAACAAGGTCACCGAAGTTTGCATTTTCAAAACTGAAGCCACAAGGGAAATGGTTATACAAGGGGACGAGATTTAGATAAAATGTGAGAATATAAGCCAACTTAAGACTTATATGAAAGGAGAGAAACATCAACAGCTAAAGAACAGAGGAGAAGAAAAAAATAAAACCAAAATCGGTTTACCTCCACCTTCTCCTTCCATGCGTGCAACTTTTTAGAAACCTTCAGCTCTAGCAATCACGACTGATGGATCCTCCCATTTGCTAAAATCTGCAATCGCGACTGATGGGGTTGCACAATCAAGTTTGGGGGGAGTTTTGAATGAATTAATTCTAGGGCTCGGATTTTGGATTAGGGATGGTTTTCAATCGTAATTTTTGGAGAAATGGTTTGTAGAATCGCTTGAGAGTTTCTAAATTTTGGATGATTCTAGGGTTCCTGCGAGTGTGATTTGGGGAAAAAATAAATGGCAGTTTCAATCTTGATTTCGTTCATGTAGATCGTGTTTTACCATGGAAATCGCATCCACCGTGTACACTATTGATGTCGTCGGTTGCCACATGGATCTCCGTCAAGCCACGTCCAACTGCTTCAAACGGATGGAGTGTCGGATGACGGATGGAGTGGGGAGTTTGCAAGTTCAGTGAGTGTTCAGCAGCAAAATGAAGTTCGGTGACTATGACGTGACAATATGTAAAGTTGAGTGACTAATGAAACTTTTTACTCATATATATATATATAAAGATCTAAATTGGGTGAAGTAAAGCGGGATACACGATGTGGGGAAAAAGGAGGAATCTACAAGATAATAGAGGAGAAAAGCTGGTGTTTCAAGAACTTGGAGAAGGTCAATTCTTCGTACAACAAGTTCGTCTTTTTCTCGATTTTTCTTTTAAATCCGGGGATGTACTCCAAATCCCTTTTGCGTGTTTATTCTGCAATGATATGTAACTAAATCATTGGTTGGGATCAATGATTTAACCTCGATTTGAACATTTAATTTCAATTCTCAAGATATATATGTAAAATTAATTATTTTATGCATTGTTTTTACTTCTTTTCTTGATGCGTGAATTACTTGGTGAATTGTAATATATCAAAAGGTAAGTTATAATTTATAAGACCACGTGGTAAAATTCGACAATTGGGTAAAAAATAGAGTTTATTGCCGAGCAAATAAGTTTTATTAAAAAAAATATCGAACTCTACTGGTCAATTTTGAGGAGAAAATTCTTAAGAATTTGATGGACAATCATTAGTTTCAAAACTTATGAGAAATTGCCTCTCTCCATCCATTAATGTGAAAATATTTCTATCCTTCAACTTAGTACTCATATGAAAGAGGCCTCGAAAGAGAAATATACAGTTTCTTCATCGTCAATTTTAATAGATTGATCTTCTTAATAACTTGCTATGGATCAAGATAAACTTTCAAATTAATTTAGTGGGTGTTTTGTGAAAATTAAAATTAGATTTTTAATAGATTGTGATAGAAGTTTTTAAAATGTATAGTTGAAAAGTTGTGGTACTCATGAAAGACGTGGTAAATATTGATTATTTGATTTTGACTTAGATTAAAATCTGATTTTAATCCGAAACAAACATGGCATTAATGTCTGTTACAAATACAAATTAAGTTAAATAATTTATTCAAAACATGAGTTTTATTTTATTAGTCAACAGCATAATCAGCTTCACTAAAAAAAGCTGAAGAACAAATTATTTAGCAGTAGCATTGTTAGCAAAACTACAGCACACAGACACACACTGTCTGGATTACATTATTATAACTAAGCGATCGATCCTACTTCCACTATTCATAATGCAACAAAAATGCATTATTCACAGTTATATAAGAAGTAGGGTTTTTAATTAAACCCATATGGCACCAGCCCTTTCAAGCATTGGCTTTAAGGATTGTTGGAGGTGGAGACTCATGATCTCGTTAGCTCCGCCGACAAATTTGCCGCCAATGAACACCGCTGGGACAGGCGGGTTGCAACCGAGTCTTAAGAGAGCCTGCTCAATGTCTCCACCTCCTGGGATTTTATCGAGCTCATACACTACAGGATGAGCACCAAAATCACAGATGAGTGATTTGATCGTGTGGCTCATGCAGCATGAACTCTTGCTGAAGATCACCAATGGTTTTTCTGCCACCATTTTGTTCACTCTATCCATTGCTAGAAATCAACCAAATAAGCTAAAGGTTTCAGGTTTTGGGACTTGAAATGGCTAGAAATACGGACGAAAAACCTAAGTTTTAAGTCGATAGAGAATGTAGGAGTGTTGTCGTTAGTAAGTCGAATTGAGGGTTTTGGTGTCATGAGGAAAATGGAGACTGCATTTATATAAGAAAACGGGGATGGTTCTGGAATATTAAGGTACAATAGATAATATTTTAGAGGAATTAAGATTTCTTTTTCCTTTTTTTCTTTAATGTTCGATTATTACATTGAGAGTGAAAGTTTACGATAACGAATCTCTGCATACGGGACGTGTCCTTCGTACGGCATTCTCTTTGTTTGATGATAACAATATGAGTTTCGTATGTCGTGTCTTTTGTTAAGTATAGGGTTCTCCTTTTTCATTTTTCGTAAAGTGGAGTTGGAGAATGAAGTTGGATTTATCCATTTGGGACCAGTATTCGCATCTAATTCTCCAATGGGAAAGGGGAAGCCAAAAAGCAAGGGGGATAGAATTTTTGCAACCATTTATTTATGTTCACAAGTCACGTGCTCAAAATCCCAATTTAAATATGAACACATAAATCGCCAGATTCGAGTTTAAGTTACTCTTTTTTATCAAGAGTCGATCGATGCTCTAAAACTCAATTAAGCAAACAGGTTACAAATTTGGCCACAATGCTTAAAGATGAAAACGATAGCTCGAAAGCAAGTTCTTAAACCGAGAAATCTACGTATAGAGTTAATTTTTTTAAGGTAGAAAAGTATTATGAATAATTTGTATAACGACCGATATAGACATATGATGAAAGTAAAAAAAAAAAATCTACATGGAATATAGAAAGAAAAAAAAACAAGGGTTTCGCCTTTCTCGGGAGAACTCTCGATAGTGAAAAAGAAAATAGCTTAAACTTTTTGAGCTTTTCATCATGTATCGATTGGAATATGTGGATCATGCAAGTTGGTTCTGAAAACATCGACTAATTTATAAGGATTTGGGCCACTCTTTTTAAAAGGTCAATCTTGTTCGGATGAGTAACATAATCCCTTATAAATTGATCAATATTTTTCATCTTTATTAAATGTGAAATTTTATCCATTAATGTGCCATGTAAGAGGTGGCTCGTTTGAGCAAACAAATCTTGAACTTCTTATGCTCATTTTTTTTTAATCTTAATGGGATCGAAATGGTCGTTGGGGCTTAATGGAATTTGATATCATATTAAAATTTGGGGTTCCATCTTAAAAGGTCAACCTTATTAAAATGAATAGCTCAAATCCTTATAAATTGACCTATGATTTCACACTTATTCGTTGTAAATTTTATCCCTTAATATGAGCAAACCAATTTTGAAATTAGCATGCTCATTTTTTGAGTCATAATATGATCGAATTGGTCGTTTGGAATTTAATGAGCTCTGATATCATATTAAGATTTAAAGTTTCATCTTAAAATATCAATCTTGTTAAGAAGGGTAGTCCGTCCAATCCTTTATTTATTTATTTATTTATTTATTTATTTTAGTTAACTAATTATTGATTTATTTTTATTTTTTTGTAATTTGTAATTAATATTTTTTTATTATTCACAGGACGGGGCACCCCCACCCCATGACCTAAGACAAGGTTGTGATCCTCACCCAGCCAACCCGTCGAGCCGGATTTTATTTTTTTTTTGTCATATCTACCTCACAAAATGGTAGCTCGTTTTAAGCAAATCAATTTTGAAATTTGCGCGCTCATTTTTTGAGTCTTAATATGATCGAATTGGTCGTTTGGAATTTAATGATCTCTGATATCATATTAAGATTTAAAGTTTCATCTTAAAATGTCAATCTTGTTAAGAAGAGTAGTCCGTTCAATCCTTTATAAATTGATCTATGTTTTTCATCTTTATTTGATGTGATTTTATCCTTTAACAATTTCATCATTTAAAACTTATAAAATACTTATCGATGTGTGTGTGCATGCGAGGCTATTATATGTACACATACTTATGAATATACGACGTATCCGTACACAAAAGCTCATGTCCTAAAGTGCCTCAAATGACCGGAAATAATCGCTAGAGCCGGATAATTTTTAGGGTTTCTTGATAGTTGATACTGATGGTGACGTATTGTTCCATTTGCTTGTCAATTGGTCTTGATTAATGTATGTACATGAACCGTGACTTTGTAATCTCACCTACCATGCATTAGCATGTCGCTCTAAGTAATTTGTAATGCGTTTGTATTATCACCTAGCTCATCAATTTGTCGGGAGTCGAGATTGAAAGCATATCATGAGTTAAGTTCTTATATATTCTTGTCTATGAAAAAATATCAAGAGCGTTGAACCAAGTCTGCAATAATGTGTTTCATGGAAAAGAATGTCAACTTCTAAAGATAAACAAGAACGACGGCGGTTCTTGGCATCGCACAGATTTTGTGAGGTCTCTCCCTCACGCTAATACAGATTCTGAAAGATGAAAAAGGCTGAAGAACATATTGCAAAGAGGCAACTGGCAAGTGGATAAAACACGCTTTATGGTATTTGATGCTGATTAATTGTTACAGTAATTTCTCCTGTTTTTTTGCTTTTTCCTTTTCCTGACAAAATATTTATTAAGATTTTGTGCAAAACTATGATTCCCTCCAACCTCTAATCAATGAACATATAACAATCCAAACTTATGTAGCAAAGATACTGAGACCTAAGAGAAGATAGTGTTAAATCTCGTATGTCCTCTTCATGCTTCTGGTCGATGGACGGTTAGTCATATATATTGTTTGTTCCTCGTCCTGTACGTTGCTGCAAGTGCATGTTCGTATCTCATCTATAAAATACCTAGTGACTCGTCCATATTTCCATGTTGCCGAACTAGATAAACTTTCAAGCCCACGTTTGGTGTAACTAAAAATCAGATTTTAAAAGTTGCTGAGATGTGTGGTTGAAAAGTTGATAAAAATTGTGAATTCTGTGACATTTGTGATTAAAATTAATTCTTAAATTTGACTTAGATTTTTATCACATTTTTAAGCTACACCAACCATTTCTACAACCCTCGTAACTTTTAATAGATCACAAATTACTATGATTCTAATATTAAAATGTTCGAAAAATCTCTTTACAAAAATCAGAAATTTTGATTGCTTCTTTATTCTTAAACGAGAAACAGAAATAAAGAAAAAGGTAGGAATATATTACATTCTCAATTTTGTGTACATTTGATTCCCGTTGTTGAAAATTACATAAAGTTAGTATCCTATTGTAGTGATAGCAAAAAAATCTGCCCCACCCCAGCGTTGCCCCTCCCTGAATGGGGCTAAAAAAACCTGTCCCGACAGGTTGGCTGAGCGGGGCGGGGAGGTGTCCCGCCCCGAAGTGCCACGAAACCAGCCACGTGAAGAATAAAAAAATTTAAAATTTAAAAAAAATTAATTAACAGGAAATTTTTGTAAAAAAATTAAAAAGGGCAAGCCCGCGTCCCGTCCCGTTGCCATCTCTATCCTATTGTTCTTAACAATCTCTAACACGTCGAGTTAACATTTAGTACTTCTATATTTCCTAGGTATTGAATAATTATTGGTTTTTGAATATATAATGAATATACAGTACATTTTTCTTTTCAAAAAATACTGAGACGAAACATAATAATAAAATTTTTTGTCGACGCTTAGCATTTGTCACGTGACAAATGTTAAGCGTCCACAAAAAACTTTATTATTGTTCGAGTAGCAAGTTATTTCCCAATTCATAATTTAATTACAGTAGCACTAATGGTATTAGACTACGAAAATCGACCAAATATGATCAAATCGCCAGCTAACCTGCAGAGTCAACATTTTTCTCTAGCCGTATGCGGAGAAAACTTCCTATAAGTTTATAGAAGGGGTATTGTTCATCTACATATATCCCACTATTGTCGTGGTGAAGTAAGCTTACTATATATATTGGATTATTAAGTGGTTAAATTGACTCCCTCCAAAATTTTCATTCTAGTCCAACTTTTTAGAGTTTGCAAGTCACGGAGTCCCCTTTTTGTCCTTTTGTTTTTCACCGTGGACCGATGCCCATAAATTAAAAGTTGGGGTGTTTCTATGAGAATCACATGACCATTTAGTTGGAATTTAGACATTTTCTTTTCTTGTGGAATAATTTTATAACAATAATTAAATACTTGCTGCTCGAATAATAAGTTGACAATCCATGCTGCATTTGTCCCAATTTCAATTTAAATTAAAAAAGAAAAAGAGAAGAAGAGAAGAATAGAAAAGGTCACCGGACTTGGGCTTTACACACTACTCAGCTTATTTCTGTATAAGATGGGCCTCCAACAGAATCTGTATGACCACCATTGGGCTTGGGCCAATTCCCAAATTAAACCACCAATTAAATATTCGATAAATTTCAAAAAAAAAGTTACCATTTCTTTTTTTATGGAAATTACTTGAGTTTATCTTTTAGTCACAAAATTACAGATTATTCTTTTTTATTCTAAAATTATTGTATCTAATTCCAAAGTACTGTTATGCCGGTTTGATTTGATAATCTGTAAAAAAATGATCGAACCGGACCACTTACACCCCTAAATTGTTTGTGTCAATATTAGATGCTCGATAGAGTGATGAAGGTGATGAGGTGATTTTATCAAAATCCATGTTATTGTTTGGTATCATGGTATGTACTTTTGTTTACAATGTAAGCATCACGAAATTGTTACAAAGTGTGTTGTGAAAGCATAATTATTGAGTTGCCCTTTAGATAGTCACAAGCTGTGTTACTAAGCCTCTGATTCGTTTGGATAAAAATTAAATTTGATCAAATTTATTATTGAAAAGTTGATAAAAGTCGTAGTCCTATAAAATATGTGATTGAAAATGAGTTTAAAAACAGATGAATTTTTAAGAAATGGAAGTCAAACGGGAGCTAAGTATCACATATAATGTTTCATAAAAAAGTTCACAATGTGTTACTTTTATGTTTTGCAATTCATTGCAGGCCTAACCTTGGTCTAATTACAGTGTGTTTACTTCTTCAATCTTACGGTCTTCTTACATCTTCTACAATTATATCCTTAAATGTCGCATCTTTTACACTTTGTCACCTAATGCTGCTCACTACCGATCGAAATCTTGTTTCATTAAATTGTGTGGATTGTCCTTTTGAAATTGGGGACGTGACAATCAACAGTCGATTATTTTTCGGCGCATTTAACCCGAATTAGAGAGAAGTAGCAAACGGGCACTATATCAGAACCTATAACTAACAATTTTGACCACGACATCGATCGACAAACTTTCAGATAATTAGAGAGAATTGAAAAGAACATAGAATGTATTCTGATAATTACGAATTCTTTCTTTATAGTTTATCTTTTCAACCTTATCACAAAGCAATCAATAAAATACGTATTTTATACGTCAAGCTAGATGGTATTGACGTAAAATTTATTCAATCTTTTCAATGTAGAACATGAGACGCGTTTTGGACTGCAACATTAACCATAGTCCAAACAAAATTATCTTTTTAGGACAACCACTATAAAAAAATTGGTCAACCTTTGATAACAAAGTGGCCAAGTGTCAGGCCAGGACAAGGTGGGCGGCGGCCCAAGACGGCACGGCGGAGGAGCCTGTTTTTATAATAATCACTCGAATGGATTATGTTAAAAAAATACCCAAAAACAAAGAGGTGAACTGAATGATTTTGATACAAAATCAATAAAAAAAAATTTAAAAATGGTTGTTCATTAAAAATCGAAAGTAGTAAAATGAACTAAAAGTCACGCTATCGTCTCCACGAGGATCTATTCCCAATTATTGACCTAAATTAATTTTATTATTTATTTGAATCGATGTGAAAATTTAGTAGGAAAAGAGATTTTTATTCTAATTTATATTTTGAAATTTAAGCTATGATTATCAACTATTCACTGAGCCATGCTACGTGTACAACTATTTTTGACAATTTTTATTGACAATCATGAGTTGACAAAATCTATATCATCTATTTTAAAAATTGTTTTTTAAATCAACCACACAGATCTTGACAACAAATGGATTGTGAAAAATTGTCAACCATCATTGTACAACTAGCTTTATTCTTGTTTTATCTATGTAGTCGTGAAAAAGAAATTGTGCATTCAACTGAAATTCTCAAATTTAACTGAAAATCCCTCTTAAGTAAATTCAACTTAATTAAGTAAACACACTATGCCAATACAAATTTCAACATAGATAGATACATTAATCCACCAGGAAATTCATTTAACAACCACAATAAGTCTATCTCCATCATCTAACGAAAACAATAACTCACTTTTCGACTTGTTACTTTTGACAAATTAATCAATTATTTGATCAATAATTAATTGTAATTATATCGATAATAAAAATACTATAAGACGTCAATAAAAATCAAGTCTTTAATAATCAAGAATCAAATACTTGAAATTAAATAATCGAAATCCACATTGATGTCACGTCAGCCGTGGAAAGAGTCTCATTGTGTGTCCAAGTGCTAGGGGGATAAAAATTTATACCTCGATCGTCGAGACTTGTTGGCTCAAAGGAATGCCTCGATCGTCAAAGCTCCCCTGAATAAAGGAATGCAACCCTATTTACTGGCAGAAAACATGATTGGAGCCCTCGGCTAGAGCCTGGAAACTAGATTACCAAATAATGAAATTATGAACATGTGTCACAAAAGCACAAACATACATAAGTTTTGAAAAAAAAATAATTTATATTTAATCATGACTTTCAACGTGATGATAAAGGAATATCAACTCACAAAAAAGACTAAAATGTCCTTGAAAACACTTGTAAATATACCATTGCACAACAAAGAAATTATCTAAATTCTTGACAAATAATTTGAAGATTGAAAGAACATCTCTCTCAAAAAATGTCTCGGATTGAAAGAGTATATAGGATTAGATATCTCGAAAATTGAAATAATACAATCTCTAGCTGAAAGAGCTTCAAAATATCAATCTCTCTTACACAAAATTTACTTCAAAATACACCAAAATCACAAAAAATGGAGGGAAAATTCCGTCAAAAATAAGAGTGAAACTCTACCGTTGATTTTGAGAAAATATTATCAACCATTTGAGGTAAACAAAAGCTACATATACAAATTATGGATGATCTTCTCTACGACAATAAATGATAATGTCAATAAAGTGAGTATCAGCCCCTCGGGGCATAGTTCAGTGGTACAAAGGATAAGAGTGGGGTAGTCTCATTTGAGCTGGCAGCCGCAGTGTGATGGTTCGATTCCTGCCTCTAACAAAGTTTGGAATTGGACTCTTTGTGGGCACCAGTATGACAGCATTTATACTCTGACCTGTTGAGGCACATCCAGCAATTTACCTCCTCCACGATACTCTAGAGACAGGGCGGTGGGGGACTCTCAAGGTTGGGGTTCAACCTTTTTAATAAAGTGAGTATCATCATATCTACACATTTAATTAACAATTATTTCACCAACATCACACGAGAATGATTTCAAAATGTACATATAAAATTATTCAATAGTAATATGTAAAGAATATATTTTTGTTTTCTATGTAAATGAAGTTTTTCTTTATCAAATTATTTTGTATTCAATGTGCAAGACTTAGCTCCTTGTTTGGATTCAATTTTATTAAAATTCAATTTTCTTCAATTTATTTTTCTTTAAACTCGTTTTCAACTAGATTTACAATTTTTATCTATTTTTAATATATTTAATCATTTTTTTATCAAAGTTTACTTAAAAACTTGTTTTCAACCAAACTAAACAGCGATTATTAAATTAAACATTTTTGTATGATAATAAAAACATTTTGTTTTACTGCAATAATATTCTGAGACGTCGGATCGAGAACCCTGACATCATCACAACTTTTTGACCCACTTAATCATGCCTCTTAACGGTCTAAAAAACAGGGCTCACGAACCCCCAAAATAGACCAACAGTACACAATCATTACACATTTTTTATTTTCTTTTATTTTTT
>CAIGRS010155388.1:0-10009 GCA_903798395.1 Fraxinus floribunda | reverse complement strand
CACAGAGAGAAAAACTTCGGGCACTTTACCAGTCAATCCACTATAAACGAATATAACAACTTACAGTCTACCAGACTCGACGACTCGTGCTATCTGATTTCCCGATTGTACTCTAACAACTATCTCTGGATCCCGTGCTCCCCTACACCAATCCTTAGTTGTTGTTCTCAAAACTCTCCGTGGAATCTGTTACCCTGCATCACTCCAAGCCTTGTGAATTCGCCTATCTCCAGTGGATCATGAAGAACAACTCGTTCTTCACAGACAGGAACTCTTGTCAACTCTCTTAGATCTTCAGAACTCTGACCAAATAATAGGAAGTACTAGTTTGGTATTTGGATTATGCGCTTAATGTTTTTCTCACCAAAAAACTCTCACAAGAATGAAGGTTGAAGGATATGATATGGAAGAATCACTCTCTGAACTGTTTCTCTCAATATTCAACCATAGAAAAAATCGTACAGGTAAGGTTTGGTATTTATAAGTAGGTTAGAAAATGAATGTGTCGGGTAAAAAGCCTTTAAATCACGAAACAAAAAATTCACGGATAAACCTGTCGCTCGAGCGAAGGTAACGTCGATATTTCTGCTTTAGTAGCTCGAGCCAAACCTTAGCGACGGTCTAACAAAAATCCGCGTCGTTTTCCTTCTTTTTCCATTCTCGAAACCCTAGACTCAAACACCTACCTTTTGACTAATTGCACATTACTCATTGAACTTTTATATATCAATTTCAATCCTTTTGTTCACAAAATCGCCAATTATAAAAATTAAAACCTAACAACCACTACATTCTGAAGCGATGACTATAGTGGCATCATCTGCAGCGACGACTGTAGCATGTCATATGAATCGGTGACTGCAGTGGCCGATATCGTAGTATCATCGGTGCTACTGCGTGCGGATTCATCGCAACGACAGATGACCCCCCACTGTGCACAATGTTGTGTACGCGATGTATTTCGATGGTCAATTTTTGGCTTTGTAGGCATTTTTTGACATCATTGTTAAAGGAGAAAGGGGGGATTAGAATAAAATTTGATGGAGTGGATGGAGGTAGTGTAAGTATATAGATTAATTTAATTTAATTTAATAGTATTGATCATCATCTGATTTTTGTATAAACATACTTTAAATCTAATTTTTGAAATCGTAACTTAAAATAATTGATTCTATGTAATTTCATTCAAATTGTGGTCAAGTTGGGTAATTGGATGGAAGTTGGATGAAGTCCACATTTTTTGGCATTGCTAGTGGGTTTTGTGAAGCTGGATGAAGTTGATTGACAACTTTCATCAATTTTGTTACACTAACATCTTGATAGACAGTCTTGTTTATATCTTTGGTGTCGTAAATGGTTTTGTCATTGATTTGAACAACACTTAAACAAGCAATGATCTCAATTTTTACACACCATGAAATGTCAACAAAGATGTACAATGAAAAATATACAAGTAGCTAATTCTACTTTTTTTTAGTGAAGTGGGTCTCACATGTAGATCTTAAAAAGATGTAAAAGTTTCATATTTTCCATCCTAAATGCAATTTGCATTTTCTTTATATATCTTTGTTGGTGAGGATTTCGACCACTTTAAAAATTTAGCCCCTGTTTGTTACACATAAAAAATTTCATTCTTATTCTTCTACACATTTTCAACCCCACATTTTTCAATAAAATAATATTTTTCATCACATCAACAATTTTTCATTTTTTTTAACCACACGTTCTCCATCAATCTATTATTTTACAATACATTCTTTCAAAATAATGTGACTCAAACACACCCTTAAATCACAATTTAAATTTAATTTAAAGTTAGGAAGTGCCGTCACAAGTTGTCACTCTAACATGACGGTCTAGAAAGTTACAAGCAAACTCTACTGATAACTATTTATCAAACATAAATACTATTTGTCATAATCATTTTAGACACCAAAAAGAACTCGTTTTCCTCAAGATATGGCCACTTGCTGTCTTCCCTTACCTCCAAGCATTAAACTCCAGTGGCAGCACCAGCCGGCTTCTTCTTCTTCACTAATTTATTGCCGCCGTTCTCTACAATTGTCAAACTTTAAACCCCGTTCTTTGTGTGGCCGCTGCCGTGCCACCAGTCCTGGGCCGCCGCCGCCGCCGGAATCTGGGCCCAATTCCAACAAACCTCCAGCTCCGTCTTCAGGTCCCCTTTTTTCTTATTATATAGTTCACTCTTGTGATTAAACCTGATTGTGCTCTTTAATTTCCTTGTTTTAATAATGAAATTGTATAGGATAGTTATTAATTAGTATATGGAATAGCTGTTTATTCATTTCTGAGTATATGAATAAGTGTGAGCTTTGTTCTCTCAAATTACTAATTTTCTTGATTTCCTGGAGCAAGAAAATTTTGTACTTATTTTCAATTTGACTATTGGAAGTAAAGGAATTTGAGTTTGATTCCATTCCAATATAGTAAAAATAAAGTAAAACCTACTACAACTAGATTACAGTCAAGCCACAAACGTGCAAACATAACGTTTTTGAAATTTCTAAGAAAATTTGGTGAATATATGCTTCCACATTGAGATGCAGTCAATCTTGATTCTGAATTAATCCTGTGAATATTCATTTTGATAATATCATAGATCTGTACGCTAGTGTAGATGTTGTTTTTGTCTGACTGTAATCATAATGTTGTTGCTAAACAATTTTTTCAGACTTCTAAAAAGCTTGTGAACATTTACACAGTATTCTTCCTAGAAGATACATTGAATCTTGATTTTGAATTAATCACATGAAATATATTTATGACATCTGAGAACAGTAATAACTAATAACTATTCTAAATGTTGTTTTGGGCATGATTGTGATTCGATTTAATGTTTTTGTCTTGTCATCATGTGATGACTGTCCTTAATTTCCCTTTTCTTATGGGTACTCACAAGTGAACATTTACATAAATAATAGAATGTGGAAGCTAAATTAAATTGAAACATTCGTAAAAATTTAATAAAGTTAATAACACTAATTTGTAAGTTTAAAGTGTAACATGCCAAATAAGGTAGTATGTCTAGATACCAAATGCCAAAAATATAAATTTAAAATTTGTGGCTTAGTCATTTTAACATCATAAGCGTCACTATATGGCTGTGATCCATCTGATGCATCATTCTCCTGTTTTTTTTTTTTAATTAAATTAAGCCTCTTCCTCAACTTTTTTTGAAATTTTAATTACACTCACTGAGTGAATATGGTTCAGGCGTGAATATGATGCATGGATGTCGTGAATGGCATAACATGTGACACTCCTAAACATGGACATATACAATAGTTGTATACATGAATGACATGGCATCATGATTGACATATCAGGAACATGTTGCAATTTAGGCAAAATTATGAAATTTATACATCACATCAAATTAATATGTGTGTGTGTGTGTGTGTGTGTGGTGCATGTCATGAAATGAGCTAAACAATCATGAAAATAAGCAAATGAAATTACTATCCTAAAACATATTTTCATATCATAAAAGTAATTTGTAAATAGCAATATTTCTATAGTGCATATTCTAGTTACATATCCCACTTGCTTCAAAGAAGAGTTGAGTTCAGAAAGATTATAACATTCTTGTAATCATGGTGTGAATATAGTCTTATTGAAATGTGTTTGAATTGCTAAAGTAATTTTGAGAAACAGTCTTTAATCCTCAATATCACTACTGTTGACACTTCATGCAGTTTCCATCTTCGCTTCCTTCCTTAATTCAACATCATGTAAAAGGCTTGAAGATGTATTTTTCTCATGATTTAATAAACAGAGAAATAGATTCTTCTTGTATGTTCTATTCGAAAATGGTATCTGAAATTTCTACACTTAAAAGAGATTTCTTTAGTTTCTTTTTTTTCCCCTTCATTTCTTTCAGCATGCAGCATGTCTGAAGTTTTTTTAGACTGTTCATCTGAGAATACCACTGAAGCATCTCAAAAGCCTCGAGTGATCACAATAATTTAATATGTTTATACATGAAAAGGGTAAATTTAGCTACATTGGCGGCCTAACCACAATACCCTAGAGGAGAAGGATGTCTCTTTCCAACTGTGGTAGGCTCAGAATACAACTAGCATAGCTTGGCTTGTAATTCCATGGAGTTGGAGAGAGGTTAGACTTACAAATTTCTCTCCACGGCAAAAGAAATCTAGTATGTTGTTGCAGAAACTGTTTGACTTCAG
This sequence comes from Fraxinus floribunda, assembly GCA_903798395.1. Taxonomy (NCBI): domain Eukaryota; kingdom Viridiplantae; phylum Streptophyta; class Magnoliopsida; order Lamiales; family Oleaceae; genus Fraxinus; species Fraxinus floribunda. Next base: position 5,801 of record CAIGRS010155388.1, on the reverse strand, counting down.
CAATTTTGCACAGGCTTATGAGATCAAGTAATTAATTTGTGGATCAAAATTTAAAATTGGGTCATAAAAATCTTATGAGTTATTACAGTATTTTGAAGGATTCTTGGTATGTATCATATCAATATTCTAATTTTCATTAGGTGAACATGAGGTGACTCACCACATCTAACCTTATATGGCTTTCCAACCAAACTTTGATATGTACCTCAACCTGCTCACATATCTTTCGTAACCTTTTGAAGCTTATGGTCCTATTCAATTGGTGTATCAATAGGCTTGCCCGCTAGCATCCCATTTTCCTCAAGGAGATCAAGTACAAATTTATGTTGTGATCTAAAGATACTACTTTCTGACTGAGCTAATTCAATACTTAATGAATTCTCAAGTTTCCTGAGGTCTGAAACTCACATGTTTTGGTCAATCATTTTTTCAGTCTTTCTATCCGACGCGGGAGCGTAAAAATTTGACAATGAACAATTAAAAGAGAAGGGGATCCAAAAAGAAGAAGAATTGGGGCTAAAAAAGTCAATTTCTCATTCAAGGATGCATATTGCAATCAATAATATAGAGAGAAATTAATCTAAAAATATAAGAACTTCTACTGAACTAAAAATTTATCAACATATTAAAAATAATCTAATCGTTAAGCATTTATAGTTCGAATGAAACTCTATTTTGAAATCATATCTAAACTATATTTCTATCCTTATCTTTATTCCCATCACACTCTCTTGAAAATTATTTAGTCACAATTATGTAATCCATGTGAACAATCAAGGTTGTAACCTTCTCACGGGTTAAGGCTTGATGAGGAGGGTATAATCTTCAGGTTTTGTCGTTATTTCATTTTGTCATGCCCCTGTTAACCCTCCTGAACCATGCCTTGGGAGATTGTTTGGACCCAAAAGAGTGCCTTATTGAGTCTACATTCACTGTTTTTGTGAAATCGTTGAATTCTGGCTCTTCCATGTAAACTTCTTGTTCTTGACATGGATTTTTTTCAGTGTCAGGTTAAGGTTAGCTGCCAAAGTAAATATGGACAGTAATCATCTTCGCTACTGGTGCGAAGGTTTCTTAATAATCCACCAATCGTATCTTCTATTTATCTAACATTCTTTGCCTTTTTACTTATTAATAAACACACATTTACAACCAATGGTCCGTTTCCCATAGAAAGGTCTACAACCTCTCTTGTATAATTCTTTTCAAGTGCTTTTATATTCTTAATCATGGCATTTCTCCAATTATATTCTCTGAGTGCCTCATGGGCTATTTTTGGAATTTCACAGTATTTAATTAAGTGAAAAAGAATTGTGTGAAGGTCAAAACTTGTCTAATGAAATCAAATTAGACATCAGATGTTAGGTACTTGTTCTTTTTGTAGTGAAAAACGGTAAATCAACTTTTCAAATATCTGTTACAAGATAAGGTTCTTGGGCCTCCATAGGTTTAGGGGGATGATATTTCTTCTTGAGTAAACTCGTAATGGCTCAACAAATGGACTACCGAACACTCTCCCATTACATATATTGAGGATTCAAAGGTGTTGAAGGAATGCAACCTGTCATTTTAGATGCTGTGGGCAGGTCAGGGTGTGGAAATGAAGTCTTATTTCTGCCAAAGTCTCTCTCTAATGATTCAGTAAAGTACAACGTGCTTTTAGCAAATGCGACATCCATGGATGTAAAAATTTTCATAGAGGTTGGGTGGTCGCATTTATAACCCTTCTTTGTTGAAGAACAATTGATATAAATGCACTTGAGAGCTTTAGGATCATATTTACTGCAATGTTGAGCATGAATATAAACAAATGAAACACATTCGAAAATTTTGGAGGGATTTGACAAAAATCATTATAATTTGGGAAAAAAATCTGAAAACGCAATGATTGGAGCTTTGTGGTTTAAGACTCTAAAAGTCAGAGTGATCAAACGGTTGGCAGTTAGCAAGACTCCCCTGCAATACGACTTTGATTCATCATTTTGGACTGTTAATGCTTGATGACTTCTAGAAAGTGCCCATATTTTATTTTTATTTTGTGGAGAATATGAGAAAGTTGATGGATAATTCCCTTTTCATGGAAATATGGTATTAGGATTTGATTAAGAAACTCCCTTTCATTATCAGATGGAACTTCTTGGGGGTGATGATCTTGTTCTTAATATTATAAATTTTGATAGCATCTTGGACTAGAGAGTATGTTGTAAAGCCTCCCAAATCTTCTTTGTTGTGGTCAATAACCTATATGTGCATTTGATTCTGAGTTGCATTGAGTTCCTAAATCATGGCACAATCATGGGGTCTTCCACGCTTAATATACTGGATCTTGCAGAGCATGTTCATGTACAAGAATATTCAGATTGATCATAAAAAATAATCTCTTCAAGTGAACCCAACTATCTTCTGAATAGGGCTTACGTGACGGTTGGAACCAAGACACATTTGGTTATGAATATCTACACAGATCAATCAATAGTTCAAATCACATCCCAAACATTGAAATTAGGGTCATCGAAGCTTGGCTTTGGTCCTATTAAACGGTTCATTGTCACTTTTAGTTTCAAGAAGGTTGTGATCAGTTGAGACTAGACAAGATAATTTCTATTATTTCATCACCAAGAGGTCTCAAGATTTTGATTCTTGAGGATGGCTGGATAGTCATGGTGAGTATAGTTAGTTACTTTAAAAGATTTTTAAATTATTATTATCCATATTATAAGTATAGTAATTAGAACAATAGGACATTTTAAGGTTCTTTCTTGCCGGCTATGGCGATCGTGCAATTGCAGAACACATTTTAGGGCCAAGAAAGAAACAGAAGGTATATTTCAGAAATTAAAAAGAGCCCTGGCCCTGATAAGATAGAGCTCAATGTAGTTTCTCCCTTATTCGGAATGGACGAGACTGTACATTTATATTTAACTCGGGTCAGGCTTACTAAAAATAGAAACCCTACCAAATCAGAATACTACAGAATCAATCAAGTTTATTAGGATATAATTGTTGAGTTCCTTACTTTGTAGGGATTTCTTATGATTGCCAACAGTATATTTGATTTTCAATTGAGTCAATAATCTTTCATTATTATACTTTGTAAAAGCTAAATTGTTTAATTGAAAGGGATTTCCTTCAATCAAAAGAGAGTTCTTCAAATTATGCCACACTTGAGCTCAGGAATTCAATGACAATGCAACATGGAATTTAGTCTGGGCTCCTCGTGAAGTAGAAACTATTTAATAATATAATTCTTAGGCACATGGACTGGGTAATGAATGTTTTGAAGGCACACAATTGCCTTCCCGTGTTACTTGCTTGAATGCAGTGTGATTGTAAACTCCTGGAGGCTTAAATGAAACGAAAAGCTCTCTTTGGACCATGGATGCCTGTTGACATGGGGCAGATTCTCGTGTAAACTTTATATTTAAACTCTCGTCACCATTTCAGAACAAAAAAACTGCTGGACATAATTAATTTTCACCATATAAACTAGTTAATCAATGTAAAAAATTATCTTGCCTCTTTGCATCAGGTGAATCATGGATCAAAAATGCCAGTTTTCTTAGTTCCCCAGTGATTTGAGATTCATGCTTGATGGACTTTATTGTAAGGCCCTCAACCCATTGGACTAACAGGACAAGGTCTTTTTGGCAAATACAAAATTGCTCACAGTCAACTGTTTTTCCATACAAAAGTTTTAGATTTGTGTGCAATATTATTTTATTGGATGTGGTTGAAATGAAGAGAGAAAAAAAATTAATGTAATGTAATGGAAAAAAATGACGGCCAAACGGGGGCTTTATGATTCTTGACTTATTGCTGGGCCTATATTTTGACAGCTCACGATCATTGATAACCCCTTGATTCCTGTCGGTCCATAAAGTGCAGTTATGCAGACATTACTCTCTAGGGTTTTTGGTGTGTTATATTTTATATATGTTGACTACTTCTTTCTTCATCTCACTTCTTAATATTGATTTTTGTGCATCTCCATGCAATCTTTAATATTGTGACTTGTGATATATGGACAGGTGTTGCTGCAAGTTTCACCAGAATTCAGGACACACTGCAGATCTTTTTTGCTGTACTGTTCTGGATGTCTCTTTTCTTCTGGTCTTCTGCATGGGGTGGGAAAGATAATGGCAGACCAAACAAAGGACCTCGATTTAGAAAATAATTCTGTAAGCTCTCGTCCTGTGTATACTGATAGAAGCTAGAAATATCAAGAAGATCAAGTGATTTTAGTAGTCACAAGAGATACAAACATGATTACAGTTTAATATTAGTGAATAAAGTGGTTTGCAAATCCACCTGTGACTGTTCATTTTCCTTTCTAATCTTTATTTTCAATTTGGTGCCAATAAATTTTAATTTGTCATTTAACTCAAGCGAGACCTTTTCGGATGTATTGGTTTATTGTGATACACTGTGCACAACTGTGTAAACGGGTAGAGTGGTGTCAAATGGTAATGCACTAGATACATGTTATCATAAGCTTCTGATTTTGGGGACAAAACTAGAATTTCATTTACTCTGCTTCTTGTTATTGACAAGGATATAGAGCAGCAACTGGGGGTGATTTAGTTTGCTTACCCTCTATGCTAGATGTCTCTTTACCAGGGTATATTTTTTTCTGTTGTCACAGAACTTTTTGCGAATTTTGAGTTGAGTCACTAAATTAAATGTCTCAATTGGATCACTGGACCTTCAATTTAATTTCAAACTTCAACACTATGTAACATGTTATTCCCCAAACTAATGGATATTGCTTATTTGGATGCCAAACAGTAGTAGGTAATCCTTGGGCTATATTTGGTTCAATAATTCTACTTGCAAAAAAGTGATAACATTTTTGACAAAACGTCACTTGGTGTCCCCTATTGGGGGGCACCTGCGGCGGGGGTCCACTATGTAACATGTTATCCCCCAAACTAATGGATGGTGCTTATTTTGTGAACAACTTATAAATAGTGGAAATTGAAAAGCTAATGTTGTTTGGTTAGGCATGTTTCGAATTTTAACACTTTCCTAACGTAGCAGAGTGGTGATCGGTGAGTTGGCATGCCACCGAAAAATTACTTTATATGTGACTTGGCAGCCAAATAAGCAATGTCCATTAATTTGGAGGACGTGTTATGATACATGAAAGAGTAGTCTAATTTGAAATTAAATCGAATTAGAGGTTTTAGTGAAAGTTGAGTAACTACATATGAAATTAACCCTTCTATTTCATACACTAAAAGAGGGTAATCTTGAATTGTTACGATTTATCCTCCTCCTCGTAATATCCTACCCGTGCCCAAAAAAATCTCAGATACAAATGCTCCGTGTTTTTGTCTTTCCTGATCTTTTTGAGCATAATATTACACAAGTTTTAAGGATTCAGATGAATGATGAACATATTTTACATAGAAAAGTTGCATATCATTTCAAACTTCCTATCTATTTGTTGTATTACAAAATTATTGAGGGTCCAAGTTAGGAAAATGCTATGCCTTATATATGCAATTGTCAGCATCAACAATGGCACGTGTTTAGGTGAAGTTGATCATCTTGGAATTGTTCCAAAGTAAAGTTCCGGGCATAGGCTTATTGGTGGAGAAACTGAGAGATTTGAGTTATCGAGTTGGTTGTGGTGGGGCCCTCATCCTATGCTCTTTTTGAATCATGTCATTCTTTTATCAATCTTGCTATATGTACAGGAGATTTTGCCAATGGTTTGACAAATTGCCGGCTCTCATAATTTTATTGGATGTTGAACAAAAAACAACTTCAAACTTGATCAATCTAGTATTATCATCTCA
>CAIGRS010155356.1:0-12716 GCA_903798395.1 Fraxinus floribunda | reverse complement strand
AATGTGGTTCGAGCTTTATGTTCTTCGTTAAGAACTGATGAGTTTACCTTTACATGTAAGTGAAATTTCGATAAATTACTTCTAAATACTAGTCTTCAAGATTCTTGCTCTTCGAGTCATTATCAATATGTACGCTCTTCAACTGACGTCGATTTATACATTTGAATGGGGTAAGATTATGAAAAACTCAAGAAAACTAAATATGTTAAAATGATAAAGTATTGTTTGTTATAATCAAAACAAGTGGAACTAATCATAGGTCAACAAGATTAAAATCGGATTAAAACTAAAAAAATAGTCATTATTGTTGACTATTATTAGACGAGTTAGACCCAATAATTATTATATTTTCAATTTTAATTCGATTTTGAGCCGTACCAAACAAGCTCATAGTAAAAATGGATCTTGATAGTATTTAATATGTCAGAAAGTGTATTTTTGCACCATTTTAAGGTTTATACGTTTTGTACTTGTACTCCTCGTCGTTAGACTTTCATCATAAATTAACATAGTTATCTATATATTAAATATCATATCAAGTGAATCATTTTTTGGATTATTATAACCTGCTACAATTCAATTATTTCAATAATATCATACTTTTCATTTTTCAATGTATTTATTTTACAAACTGTAATAAATACTACAAAATCATTGTTCATTCATTATTAATTCTTAATTAATCATCCACATTCGTTTAATTAATATTAATTAGAATTTGACATTCACATTCACATTCACATTCACGTCTCTATCCTTGTTATTAATTATTAATTAATTAACATCCACATTCATTTAATTAATATTAGAATTTCGCATTCAAGAATGTAGTTCATTATTTACGTCCATGTATGTTAATTAGCATTCAGTTTCACAGAATTGGAAATTAAATAATATTAATTTAGTATAATTGTCACATATATATTCCTTGGTATTGACTTTAAACTAATTAACATATACGTTAATTCATGTATCGTATTTGCAATTCATCTTCATTTATGCATTTAGTTGTAATTTTAATGCTCACATTCAAATACGTATTTCACTATTTATGTGCATGTATAATAGTTAATATTTATTTTTAAGGACTTGCATTTCTCTCATATTTAGATCAAAAGAGTAAATATGAGTCAAATATTACTTTGACAACACTTAATAAAGTATTTCAGAATAATGTGCAACATATGTTCAGCTCTGACTATTACCTTATAGTGACATAATAACTTTTGCCTTAAATCAAATATATATAAATATAATGACATAATAACTTTTGCCTTAAATCAAATATATATAAAGAATAAAAATAAAATAAAAAAGGAGAAAAATTAGAAGAAAATATAGTATCAATGCTTGCACGCAAAGTCAACAATAAGTCCAAATCATTGAATGGATTAAAGCCCATTTGAAAAGCATTATCCAAAAATTCTTTTTTCTACATACTTATTTTTCAACCACATATTCACGCAATCAAATATTCTGCGTGTAAACTAAAAACTTTTCCCTACTTTTAACCACACATTCTTTAAAAATTCACTATTCAATTTTGTTTTTGCCAAATAATGGCCATCAAACATGACTTAATCATATCGAAACATAACATAGAAGATATCGAGATTTTGAAATTACATTCAAAGAAACAAGGATGTTTGCAATGATTTCATTACAAATACAGAGGCAGCAAAATTCTAATGAAAGAAAGTACACATTTACAAATGTATGCCTCTGTGTCTCGACCTAACAGTTAGCAAGATTGGCATGCTGATATACAAGAGACACTTCGCACAACTGTGGTTACTTTCGATGCCCTGATGAAGCCATGAGGATGCCAACAGCCACGATAAACATTAACAACATGCTTATGAGAAATACGTATGTTCTTCTTGATGATCTCCGGTACTCTCCAAACAGAAGGATAGCCCAAAATGTGCTGACGAGTGGAAGTGCCTGTGGTTACCACCAAAAGGTAAAATGAATGAGCAAACTCTATGCCAAACAATCTTCGATTATGGTTCTTCAATTATTCATAAACGAATAGGGAAAGCTCAGCTACAGGTCTCAAGATCCAAATCCAAAGATAATGGAACTAACCTGAACTGCATCTGCTGCAGCATATCCTGCAGCTTGACCTCCCATAAATTGAAGACCATTTCCGAACCCACACAAAAACCCGGCCAAAAGGGCCCACCCTCTACCATTCCAGTCTGATACATAGGCCTTGAATGACGATTTGGGCAAGTTCAGAACAGGGTTATACAGGAAACTGATATTTAGAATAACGGCGAACACAAAACAGGATACTGAGAAGTAAAAAAATGCAGTATAGACATTTAAGTGGGGGACACCATCTTTCAGAATATGCCACTGATCATTAGTCGCCAAATTAAACGCTGGTGAGAAGAGAGAGAAGCAAAGTCCGGCAAAAAAAGTTATCGCCAAACCAATGAAAGTGCCCTTTCCAACAACCTGAATGTATGTACACATGCAGAATGCAAAACTTTATTAATTACAGGAATTTTTTAATATGTTTCCTGATTGAGATTGAGTACGCCACCAGTTATATAGACACATATCCTGTATAATCAATAACACCTACTCATAAATTTGATAATTAATCCAACTCAATGTGAATATGCTCTTCAAATACGAAGATGACATAATTTTTCTCTTAAAAAAGGGGGTTGATAATATCCTTTATAGACTAATCTCTCCAAAACTCTATATAAACACAAGTGCATAGGCATAATGGGAACATAAGATTAGTAATAAAAGATGTTCACAGACCTTAATCGCCCTTTTTTGCTCAAGCTCCATGAGAAAATGTGCAGCCCCAAACTTTGCCTTCTCAATGGCACCAATTTGGTTTCCCGAATCTTCTGTTCAAATTATGGATGTTCAGTATCCCAAATGAATAGAGAACAAAAAATGATTGCTGGTATAGTACAATGGAATGTGAGATGTTAAATTGTAACTGGAAGATATCCTCTTACCCCTGTTTGCATCTGTCATCTTGGAGACAGATTCATCCTCTATCCTGTTCGAGTTAGTTTGAATATTCACATGAGCACACAAACTTACAAATCTAGAGAAGTCTGAAACGTAGGCAATAACCATTTTTTTCACAGAACTTTTACTAATCAAGGTCATGTCAAATTTTAAGAAGGGTCAACCGGGAGGTTTTGAAAAATTCTAGTAGTAGTACATGTTACAGTAAAGAAGATATTCCCATGAGGTCTCAGAAAAGGATTTTCGGCCAAGCCAAGAATATATAGATCTATTCTAGCTCTGTTTTTGGACCATTTGATCTAAGATTTCAATCTTTCGTGTTTCACATCAAGGGGGAAAAGGACAAAATGCATAGAACGCTTATATCGACTTCTTCAAAATATCATTACATGCTTCTCATCTCATCATTGACTATTATTTCAACCTATGCATATGAGCATCAATATTCTATTGATGGAGCTAATGCAAAATCACTAGGCTATTATTTCAAATTTAGTTCATAAAAATTGGTGAGAAAGAAGACATGATAGCACATATGATTCTTCCTTCATTTCATCTCACTGTATTGGTTTTAATGAAAACTGATGTATGACATTGATATAAGAAACTTTATCTCAACTACTTCAGCTATTAACTCTATAGTCACGACTTGTTAATAAAATAGTCATCCAAAACAAAGAATACATACGGTGTCCCATCTTTGTAATCATTTGAGAATCTAGAAAGCTCAGCATCATTATCTGCAGCATTGGACACATGCACAGCAGATCCAAGACAAACAGCAATCAAAAAGCATCCAACACCAGGAAAAAGAATCTCTGCTTTGTTAATTTTGTCATCTAAGAAGTAATTTAAGGTTGTTCCTGTACAAGCAGAGCCAGCTAACATTTATAACTTCATCAAGCCATGGTCTTACGAACATAAGAATTCAGTGCGTAAAATAGAATACCTATAACAACAGTTATGCTTGAAGAAATCACCTCGGTCACTGACAAACCCACAAATGCCCAAGCATATTGAGTTGCCAGATTTCCGAGGCTGAGGACAATCCCACCTGCCATAGCAAACATTATGCTAGGCCAATTATCCTACATCAATTTGCAATAGAAGCATAAGAAAATTTCAACTTGTGTACTATTGTGAATAGCTCAAGTAAGACACAAAAATCGGGCTTTTCTTCAATGTGAATCCCTGAACAAAAAATACAGAAGAACTCAGAACAAGAAAGGTAACCTTAGAATGTGCACATCCATCCAACAAAGAATGGGACCTACATTACATATAATGTGAATAGTTTTGTATTGTTGTATCAATACGCCCCATAAACGCACTAGTAATAGCATTTCTAGAAATAAAGTAAAATTGGCGAAATAAAATACTATGACCGTACAATCAAAACCCCTCTTGATCAGTACATGTCAATGATTTTTATCCTCTATACTATAATCGCTCCTTAATATCCTACGGGAATATTTAAGGTATTGGGCCCTACCTAATAGCTTGAGTTTTTAGATCAAGTGATTCAACATGGTATCAAAGCAGCAAAGGTCCTAGGTTTGAGTCTTGCCACCACCCATTTAAATAAAATTGAGCATGCACTAGGCTTTGATGGGAAAAAATAAAATGGGGAGTGTTGAAGACAATATTTAAAATTTAAATGATATAAATGTGATTCTATCTAACAGATTCATGGGTAAAATCAGCAGGGAAGTTGGACAACTGGATATGTGATAGTTACTGAGAAAAGTGGACAGTAACCCTTTTCAATAAATATATTCATAGAGCCTATTGGAACTATGAATAAAATTTGTGCATTATTTTTGAAGTGATTTAATAAAATGTAAATTTATAGGGAAAAAATATTAGAATGAAACATGATAATACATAACAGAGTATATCACATTGTTGCCATTATAATATATGACATTATGACAGCATGGGTATATCACCTTAAACTGTAGAGGAACTTTATACAACATTGTTTGAGATTCTACACAAGGCCTATCTTCATTTCAGGTTGCCATTAAGTTTATTGGTAATGCCTACACATCACTTACAGGTCAAGCATATTTTTGGATTTGCAATCTTTTTCTTGCTAACTTTCACCAAATTTTCATTGAGCTCAAATATTAGCAAAACAACTAGTATGAGCAGTCTCACCTGAAATAGTTGATTTAAGAAATCTGGTTTCTCAGTTGTGCTCTTTCCGATTTCACCAAATGTGAGAGCAATAATAACAGCAGCCAACAGATTTGTGATCGTATAATCGAGGTAAATGTGTTGAGGAAGACGGCCCCGTCTTTCCAGTAGAGTCAAAATGGCAGGCCATGTTCCCAAGAAAAATAGAGAAAGAAGCATGCATGCTATTGCACCTCCTTTGCTCTCCACCAAATACATCTTCAAACCCCCAAACAAGTTCCTTTCAGATGGAAGCAATATCAATGAAGGAACACCTAAAAGTCCTACAAAATGACAAGGCAAGCCCATCAGATATAAACATATAAAAGGGTAGCACTAGAAACACGAAGCCTGTGTTAGTTAGCTGCGCAGTATTAGACGGGAATGGATAGTATAACAAACAAGATTGTAGTTTCTTTCTTATACCTTCCAGTCCTATCCAATCATCCCTACCAAACCTTCCCCCCACCAAACATGCCAGAAGAGTTTATCTTTATTTATAAAAAGCAGCCCAAATTTATAAAATCACTGTAATTAGGAACCATTAATTAATTGCTCAACTGACATTTATCATCATTATGAAAAAACAACAATGCAAGATAAAAATCAGAAAACATGAAGCAAGCATTAAAGAAAAATCGAAATCTATCAAGAAAACCAACAATGAGAACTAAAATAGACTGTATATTGAAGTCAATACGACAATTCTCCTAAACACAAAAACATATCCAAAATTCAAAATCTTGAAGGCAATTATTCTCTTGCTATTTAGTGATTACCATAACGGGAAATGCTGGAACGATGTAAAATAATTTCACCAATCTCATTATTATTTCTGTCATGAAAAGGTAAGAAAGAAATAGAACAACTACCAATAGAAGATGATGTAAAATCACTATTTGTGTAGAACCCACGAACGCATAAACAAAGACTCTTCAAAGGCGAAAAACATACCTCCAATTCACCTGCAAATTCACTGTCTGCTTTCAGAAACTGGGAGTGTAAAAAGGGACGAAATTGCAAAAAGCGAATGAATAAAACACAAGGGATTTGGATTCGGTGTTGAAGAATGCAAAATGGGTAGTGTTGAGTGGAGCGTCATTACTGGGACAGTTTTGCCCATGATTTATATACAGATAACCGTCAAATCCTGTATGCAATAATGAGACAATCATATATTCAATTGTGTGTTTTGCTGGAATAGTGTGTAATATTCTTAAGTCTCATGGTTTACACCGAGCGATGCGAGGACATTAATCTAGGCCAGCCAAACCATTTTTATGGAGTAATGGTATTTTACGCATGGTGTTACAAGGTTAGGTGACACTAATTGTCACACCAAGGTGTGTTTCAGCCACACTATTTTAAAAGAATGTATTTTTAAATAGTAAATTGATGAAAAATGTATGGTTGAAAAAGAAGGAAAAATTATTGATGTGATGGAAAATATTATTTTATTAAAAATGTGTGGTTGAAAATAAATAGAAAAATGAAAATGAAAATTTTAATATGTATCAAACAAGGGCTAAGTCTTATTAAATGAAAGATACAATTAGATGAATAAAATTATTTCACTTTTAATTAAACATATCGCATAGTGTCACGTAGATTAATGATTTAACACTACTGATACTAGATAACATCGTAGCTTTCAAAATTGAAGGTTGAACAAAAATACTCATAGCGTTTTGATCCAAACTCGGGATATAATATGCACATCTCATCCCGCTGCTTATCCCATTGCCATCCTTATTGTGAAGATCTACGTTATGTCTCAAGACGACATGTTTGGGTTATACCAAGTTTGAGTGGCTTGATCTAGTTTGCATCTAAATGCTCTCACTACATTGTAACTTATAGAATGATCGAGTATAAAGTGTTCGTAAATAGCTTTTTAAATGTCCTTGAACTTTAGCTTGGACATGCGATGAATACCATGTAACTGAAGTATTGCACGGGCAAAGGTACTTTGTGGTTATATGGCAAAATGCTTAAAGATCGAAAACGACATGAACAAAAATGAACTTTGCAAGACCAATACTAATAGATAAAAGCTGGGAGAGCGAATAAGATTGAAAGCATCCACCCAGGATTTCATTGGCTAGTTGAAAGAGAAAATTAAGCACGAAACGATTGATCACTGGTTATGATATATGATCTCTACGTCAATATTTGTTTTTTTCTTTTACCTCCACTCTTGTAATGTCATTTTCCTTTTGTCTCTATTGAATGGGACATATATCAATTTTATATTTAAAATGCTTCTGATGAGCATATTTTCATTTTCTACTATGTTTACTTGTCATACCAGTGATAACCTAAAAAATTACCAAACCGGGCTGCGAATTTTCTGCTAACTTGTCCTGGGTTGCCAGTTTGCTGGTTGGACCGGCTAGTCCAGTCCAGATATGATCAAACCATTTAAGAGGCAGGACAAGCTCAATGCATAGATTCGAATACTTGAAAGTAAAGGCCACTTCTCTTGATGCACTCTTATTCTTTTATAACACTCCTTACAAAAAAACAATTAGGAAGAAGATTAAAGACATTACATTTTAGAAGTATTTGAATGCAGTAAGATGTAAAAACAAACTTTTAATAACCAGGCATATAGGCATATACTTCATGCACCATGAACGGTAACTTTCACACTCATAAACTTCAATAATTCTTCTTTCCCATTGTTCACACATTCACTCGGGCATATAGTTTTTGGATCAACACCAAATTTAAGAGCTATCCTCCGCGACGTTTCCTTTCCCAGCTACATTTTGCAAAAAATTTCCGAGTAGCCTCTGATCCAAAACCATATTAGGTACCTGCAGAATAATTTTTATCAACCTAGACTCATTGATAGAGTGGAACTAACAAGAGTACAGACAGAAGTAATCGAACCTTGTTACCAAAGAAAATCTTGGAATTGTTAGCAATTGCTTCGATGAATTTGAGTTCTAGATATTGTGGAGTTAGCTTCAACTTGTTTGCTTCTGATTCTTTAATTGTTCTGAACATGATGAACATTAACATCCATAAATACCCGTTCATTTTTGTTAAAGCTTCCTTGTCCCAGAATGCATAAACCACTTCAACAGTATAAAGTAAAGGAATGTACCGATAAAAGTCAGCATCAGCCAAGCTTTTCTCCCGTGCTAAGTACATTGTATTAGAAATTTCCTCTTGCCTTCTCAAGCTGTCTTTCTCCATCAACTTCTGTTCCATCTGGATCTTGCTAACATGAGCGTGCTTTTCAGCTTCACTTATGGCAATCTTTTTCTGCGTCTCAGCTTCCTTTTCAAAAACTCTCTGTCTCTCCATTGCAATCAAGACCTGTTATATTAAAGTGCTCGACTAGGTAAGGAGGTAATTTAAGTTCTTATAAGCAGTGGTCCTACGGAATGTGTGAATAATAAGTTATAGTAATAATGAGTGGATAAAAAATATGTTTGACCAGCTTATATTATAATTTAAGCTTTGCTGTAATAGGTTGAATAGTTCCATCAAAAACAGGTTTCTCTATAAATGAGTAATCACAGACAGCAAAACATCTAATCTATAAAACTAATTTATGAGCAACAACTGTGTATATTAAGAAAAGATGACAATCTCCTATAAATCTTAGTCCATTACACTTGTAGACCCTCAATTAGCTATCCACAACACCCCTTAAACTGATTGTTGCTGAAAGAGTAAAAATTGAAGAAACAAATTACATAACCTTAGAAGGCTCAAGGCAAGTGACTAAGAAATACCTTGGTGCGTTCCTCTTCCATCTGTTCAAAATTGCGCCTTATGCTCTCTGGAATGGTGGGTTTAGTGACACGCACACTAAGTATTTCAATTCCTGGAGCATAACGTGTGCAGTCAGCCTGAATTGCATCTTTCATTTTCTCATCAATCTGAAATTATAGCGAGAATTATTTACTAGATCAAGCATCAGTATAAAATAAAAAGCATTTGATGGTTGTGCAGGTGGAGAGTGACTCAGTCATAATTGAGCCCGCATTACTTTAGATGTTCCTTTGTTCACATTTTAAAGGCACCAAAAGTTGTCGATAAAATAAGAATAGTGGAAGAAGTAAACCATTTTATCCTTGAGATTTTATAATTGACCGTAGGAGGAGAGAGAGCCTTAAAATAAGCAAGTGGATGAAATACATTGATGCACTAGAGTTCAATTTGATCTACCTTCTTACCTGATCGAACATATCAATGTAAACTTGCTGCAGGGAATGAGCACTGCAGAACTGATTGATCTCATGATGGATCTTGTCATATATCCACGTGTTGTCATATTGTACACCATAGTTGCGCAATGTCTCGTGTACATAGTCCTTGTGAAGACGATTAACAACCTGAAGGAATGCTAGTTAGTATAAACAAACTAATCAACAACACAATTACTTGGCAATCATTAAAAGAACAACATATGAATAGCACTGAAAGATGTACTTCTATCTTCTCAAAGTTGATCATAACACCACCTTTTGTTCCACAGGGTATGTCCCTCACCTGCATGGTATATATAACATGGCACGGAAACCAGGCGCTTATCAATACATTTTCAAATAGCATTGCAATGAAATAAATCCTTAATCTAAAGAACTTCAAAATTAAAAAGGATAAACATTTGTCTCACCAAATCAGTCTGTAGGGTCACTTGAATGGGCTCGAAGTGGGTTATCAACGGCATTTTCAAATGAAAACCTTAATATTGAACAGGTGCTAATCAGCAACAAGAAACAACCGAAACCCCATATACATATGCCTACACAAATATCCAGGATGTTCTAAACGTGAGAAGTACAATATACAAGGCACAGTAATAAACCTGGATCTGTAATTGTGTTCAGAAGGGCACCTCCTCTCCAATAAACTCCAACATGGCCTTCTGGAACTTGATGTAAAATAGCTAAGCTTTGCCTTAAGGTCGACACAGTAGGGATAATAACCTGCAAATGGTTCTTGGGCATGTCATATGTTCCTTGTCTAATCGCAATATTTTCGGTTCAAAAAGTATAAAGTGGGCATGATATTTTCAAGGAAATGACTAAACGTTAGACTACTAATGATGGGATTCCTAGTAAAGTTATTTAACTTGCGTTCCAAATTAGATACTTATTTTAGAAAACGTAATTAATGTTTTAATTAATAGATTTTTCAGTATTTTATTAGTTGTCTATTTTCCAAATTGGACACTCATTTTAGGAAACATAATTCGGATTTTATTTAGCCCTTGTTTGAGCCCCATTTTCCCAATACTCATTTTTAACCACACATTTTTTCAATAAAATAATTTTACACATAAACCAAAAACATTTCCCCACTTTTTTTAACCACACATTTTCTAATAAATCACTGTTCCAAAATCTATTAACCCAAAATAATAGGGCTCAAACAAGGGCTTAATGGGGTTTGTCTATTTCATACTTGTATAAAAGGGGGCTTACGCATTGTAATATTTTAACTTTGATATTGAATAAACTGATATTTCCTCACTCTAAATTTTCTCTATTTTCTCCATTATCGTCTGTTTCTCATCTCTCTTCCTCTTTCTTTCTTAATCTCGTTCTTGTTCGATTGTGTTCTACATTAATTGGTATCTAAAGTATAACTAATTTTTTTATTATTTCTTTTTTTACTTTTCCCAATTTCAAAGACTTTTCCACGTCTCCACCACTCTCTCCTCCCTCTTTCTCTTTCTATCCTTTATTTCCTATGATGCACAGTTAGGACACTTGTGTCCTACATGATACGTAGAGAACACGCTAACAATTTGTAATTAATTAATAACTTTGAGTTAAGAATATATAATATTTTAATAAAAAGGAAAAATGATCATGGTAAAGTGTTCGAAAAGTGTCGATATCTGACACATGTCGGACACGGACATAGAATTGAAGTGTTCGTATAACGGAGCTTATTTCTCTCTCATATCTTTCACTTACCCAACATTTAACACACATTTTTCTCTCCACTATTTTACTCTCTTACCTTTTGTCCCACTCTCTATCCGTTGCTTCTCTCATCCCTCTCTCATTCACCTATACATTTTCCACTCTCTCCTATTTATTATCCATACTCTTTCTCTTACATATACATATTCTCGTCACTCTCTCATTCAATAAAACACTCTCATACGTCACTTTCTACTCTCTTATTATTATTCATACACATTATCTCATATACTCTCCCCTCACTCTCTCTTTCAATCACATTCTCTCTTTCCATATTCACATATAACAAACAAAATTTACGTATAGAAGGAAGCAAATAGAATTTCAACAATTTCCATTTTGTGTCTCGCTTGATTTTTGCAGTTTTTGATGTAGGGTATACATACAAGTTGACTACCCTTGCACTGCATTATCTTATTTTTGTACATCTTTATGTGAAATGCTAATTGACCTTCTGGTCCTGTATGGAATAAAATGCAAAATTCATTCGGGATTTTTCTAGAGAATTATACAAAATTATGATAAATAGAGCTATCACTTGATTACTTTATGCTCTTGATGAAATGATGGTATGAATTGCAAAGTTTTATGGTAGTAACATATTATCACAAATGGGTGCACGTGTCCTACTGGGTATTTTATATTCATTCCTATTTAATTACCAATTTTGGGTTAGTTCGGGTGAGTTTGGAAGTATGGCGAAATGGTTAAGTGATGTGCAAAGGGACTTTTCTTAAAAAACATGACCATTAAGTTGTCTTTATTTTCTTTCAATTTCTTGTCAAATTAACTAGACTTTGTGAGCATGTAATTAATGAATTTTAGATTATTTCCAGTGGCATGACTTTAAACTTTGAATGTTATTTTAAGTTTGACTTGTTTAAAGTTTAATTTTAAATATTGAATTTAGTTTATTTCAATATTATCCAGCCATATGATTAAAATAAACTGCCATATGATTAAAATAAACTATGCCTAGGTTTGGCCTCCATTTTTACAAAAATTCATTTTCAACCACACATTCTCCCATAAAATATTTTTAAACGTAAATCTATAACTTTTCCTTATTTTTTAACCACGTATTCTCCAAAAAATCACTATTTGAAAATATATTTTCCCATAAAATGGGGCTCAAACATAGGCTATGTAACTCTTCAAATTTTATTTGAAATTTGGGCGTTACATTTATGGGATCAGAACACGTCTACAATTTTATAGACTCGTTAAAATGATTCTTTTTTTCCTTCTCTTCATTATATGTTAAATATTAATTTGAAGCATGTTTTAATGATTAAAAGAAAAGTTAATTGGGTTAGTCAATAAATTTTAATTTTTTTGGCAGGGAGATTCGACTTTTGGGAAAAAAAAAATCTGCACATAAATAATTTTAATTAAAAAAAATAGTCATTTTATTATATGATGTTTTGAATGTGGGGAAAAAATGTAAAAAAGTACTTAAAAGTAACTTGTATTTTAGCTAGACATGCTCTAGATGACTGGATCTATGAATGAATGACAAATTGAAAGTGGAGGTGGTTAATCTGACCATCAGTGTTCTTGATCAGTACTCTGCATATAGTC
>CAIGRS010155309.1:0-12400 GCA_903798395.1 Fraxinus floribunda | reverse complement strand
AAATGGCCCCGAATAAGTGCCAAAAATTGCACTTATCACCCCCCCCCCCAAAAAAATTGTACATATGTTAATATCTAGGTCTTTAATCTAGTTATTTTCCACTCAAAACAGTATTTCACGTACGTAACTTCTATTGTCCTATAACGGACGAACGAACCATAATCATGTAATAAAAATAAAGTGCTAAAAGAAATAAAACCTTTTTGAAAAGAATATATAACGGTTTAATTTATGTATAAATGAATGGTAAATAAGTGTCTAATATTTTGTGGATCTATTGACACGTGATATAAACATTACTTCGAAATTTTCTCACAACTAACTAAAAATTGATGAGTAAATTTATGAATGACTTGTCAAACGCGAATGTCGAACCCTTTTCTTGCTTTCTGAAAACACACTTTTCTGGTTTTTCACTTCATGCTAATAAATAAAGTTTGAGGTACATTTTTACCGATTTCAGCTTGCTTGGTACAGATTCTTCTAAAATTATTTTCAATTAAACATTTCATTTGATCTAGAACTTTTATCCATTTTTAAGGAAAACGGGATATGCTTTTCAAAAAAGAAAAAAAAAATCAATTGAAAACAATATCAGTGGATGAAAGCAGGCACGGCCCATCCAGGACTAGACTAGACAACAGAGCCCTGTTCCAAGCTGGGCTGTAACATTGGTATAAGATATTGTTAGGCCAAACTTTCTCTACACACAAAAAACACAGCCCAGCCATGTCTTGGGTACTAGATGGGCTAGGCTGTTTCAGGCCCATCAATTCATGATCATGTTTGGCTTAGCAAAAAAAAAAAAACTAGCCTCTTTTGGGACATCGCTTCTTTCGTAGAAAAAACACAGAGCAAAAAAATACTCCAAGAAACCTTACGAGCCAATTTTGGACGAGCTTTTGACATGCTAAACTCAGTTGATCTCAAATAACACGATTCTATTTACAAACACGAGTAAGAATAGTTTATTGATTAATAAGTCCTCACTAATAAAAAAATAATAATAAGTCCTCACTAATAAAAAAAATAAATATATATTAAAATAAGAGCCAGAAAAACTAAAAACAAAAGGAATAAAAGTCGTCCGACTTCAAAATAAATCACCTCTTTAAAAAAAAAAAAAAAATAGAGCACAAAAAAGTCAGATAAAAGATAAAAACGTGAAACGTTATTTGAAATTATGTAAACATTAGTAGATTTTGTAGTTGCGCAAATGATTTTGGTGATATTATTGTTGTTGTAGCATTGTCCATGGTTGGTGGGATGGCAAAATGTGGCCCTAATGGAATATTTTTTGTTGCTTACTTAAACACAAATAATTACATGCATTACTCTTAATTATTCATATCAACGTTGTTGTACAATTCATCTAGCTCTTTCTTTTCCCACTCTCTACCAACCCCAAATAAATTAGTTGAAGCATTGATTATGCGATACTTGAGAAATTCGGGTCAATATTCATTTATTGATTTGCGATTAAATATTTCTTTTAACATAAACTCGTGTAAGAGGACCCACGTCCTTTATGACATATATAAGTAGAGGTTCGCTCGAAATCCTCGACAGACTATAATTAGCTAAAAACTGTGACTGAATTGAGCACTGCTCAAAGACATTCATTAACTTTAATCAAGAATTATTCATTTACAATAATGAGCATAAGCCAAGCAAGAAAAAGACAGACAATAATTGAAGAGGAAAAATGGAGTTGGTCACTTGCAACCAAAAGCATAGTAACGAAACTTGTATTTAGTTTATTTGTCATTGTGCTTACAATTGTTGTTTCTTCTGGGACCTTACATGGGGGGTTTTTACTCATGAAGAGAAGGGTTGCTTTATTCTGGTCTGATTTGTTAAAATAAAAAATAGTTGAAAGTACAATTTTTAGCCATTAATTAGAGCAAGGAGCATGGGGTGTTCTCCTTTTTTTTCTTCTTTTTCTCTTCTTTTCGTCCCTTAGCCTTTTCTCTTTTTCTTTTTGGCTGCAAAGTGTTAACCTTTTCTGGGAAGAAGACCTTTTCGAGTCTCCATGTGCCTCCATCAACTTCTGCCACTCCCCTTCCAGTAGTGGATATCATATCATATCATCTGATATCTATATGTATATAGATATACATAGATCATAGTATGACAATAACAATACGGTTCTAAAGTATGACAATAGCGGAAGCTTATGGAAAAGAACAAGAATCGCACCTGAAAATTGAAACTTATGGATTTGCTCATAAATATCAAGAAAGCGAGAGTTGAGAGAAAAAAATTTCACTGAATTTTATTCTAGTAAAAAACTGTGTGACATTAAGGCTTACAACATTTAAATACGAAATCCCTACGAAATCTTTATGAAAATAATAAATATTCGGAAATATAAAAAAATTGATTTCTTCCAAAAAAGGAAAGAAAAAAGTAAAAATAATGAAGAAAACTAAAAAAATGCATTTTCAGGGGCTTGATCGATGGAATTTGGTCGAAAGAATATTGTATATTAGGGGCAAAGTCGTTGAATTTTGCTGGTTGACCGTTGACCCTTTTCACTAAAAATTGACCTAAACTTCTCCAAAATTTACATTTTCAAAAATTATTTTTGTCTACGTCGATTCCATTTTTTATGAAATCTTCTTCTTTCTACTATGCATCAGGTACTAACTCGATGTATGATAATGCAGATCATGATCATCCTTTAGCTCCCAGTTATCTACTAGATTTGTACTTGTTTTTATTCATGTAAAAAGTATAGTAAATACTCGATTGGCTGTTTGAAATAATGTGTGTGTATGTATATGAAAGACAAAAACTTTCAAAAGAAATTTCATTGGAGATAATGATCACATAACACTGTATTTCTCGAATGCTTTTTACATAGTTATAGAGAGAATTTTGCAACGAAAAACAAACAAAAAGTGAAACCCAAAAAGATTTGTGAGTGGTAACATGTAACCCTCATCAACACTGGAAAGAATAAAGGTAACAAAGCTCTTATTTACAGCCAAAAAGCTTTCTTTGAATTGACACCTGCTTTGTGAAGAAGGATCTAAAGAGCAGTGGCATCACAGTCTTTTTACAGTGTACATGTTGTACCCTTTACGTCTCTCGATTAATATTATTTTCAACGTGCTCGTTCGCGTCTTTAACGAAAATCGGATATGGCTTTTGTGATGATATGTATATATATCGAAGATATCATGATCGTCCAGACGATCGAGTAACTTAAGTTTTTAGGCGAAATAGAAAAATATAGACAGGAAAGGGAAATGATGAACGTACGAAGATGATGGGGTCCAATAAATTGGGAATCTTGCGTGGGTTAAGGGGTGGGACGATGGATTAGTGATAAGTGAGGAAACAGAGCATGTGAGTGGGGTGACATTACTTTAAGTCCAAAAAGAGAAGTTTCCCAGAGAGAGTCCAAAGTCAAAGCATCAAATCTTAAAGATTAAAAAACCCCTTTCCATAAAGATCCAAAACGTGCAATTATGCGTTTTTAGGCTCTATTTCACGTATATATATATATTATTACATGAGCCTCGAATAACTTTTTATTTTCTATTAAGGATGTCTAATTTAGTCCTTTCTATTCACCTTTTACTTTTGATTTTTAATTAAGAGTGTGTTCGGTATAGATTAAAATCGGATTAAGCTTATATTTGGTACACATTAAAATTTTCGTTTTCATTTTTCTAATCATTTTCAATTACACATTTTTCAATAAAATAATATTTTTCATCACATCAATAGTTTTTTTTTTTTTTTAACCATACATTCTCCATCAATTTACTATTGCAGAATACATTCTTCCAAAATAATGTGGTTCAAACATACTCTAAAATTGAAAAACTAGTTATTATTGTTGACTTTTATTAGATGAGTGAGATCCAATAACGTTTATATTCTCAATTTTAATCGAGTTTTGAGCTCTATCAAACAGGCTCTAAATGGTTTAATATAGGAATAAAGCTACCTAAAAATTTAGGTTCAAGTTTCACCATGAAAATAGTCCACATGTCAAAACACATATGGACTATTAATTCTTCTCGATAAATATAAGTTTTTGATTCTTAATAAAATACACACAAATATATTGATTTATTTTTTTTTTCTTTATTTTATAACATGCACCATAATTTTTGTTTGTTACACCACATTAAATTGCACTAAAAGTCCTCGTTGATTGCTCATTGTAATGTTTATATATCTAACCTTTTTTCGTCAAATTCTTATTTTCAACCTTTCATGAATTAGCGCATCTCATCCTTAATGATGATTTCTATCAAAATGTTATCTCCCTATTTGGTGTGAATTAAAATTTGATTTTTTGTTAGATTTTGATAAAAATTGATAAAATTGTGATTAAAAATTTATGTGGATCCCATAAAATATGTAGTTAAAAATAATTGTTGGTTTTGACTTAAACTAAAATTTTAATTTTAATTTCAACCAAACAAAGGCTATGTTTCCTTGCTTTAAAATGAAGGAAAAAAGTACTTTATTTCACTTTTGCATTTATTATTTTATTTTATATATCATTCGCACCGCTTTTGAATTTTTTTGGATAGATATCATTATCAGAGATGAGACGTGTAAATTAATAGAAAATCGAAAATAAAAATGCATCAAAAAAGTTATAGACATAATGACTATAAAGAGTAATGATTGATAATTTTAAGTGCAACTAACAAAAATTGTGACATATCTTTAACAGTTTGATTTTTGAATTGTAAATAAAATAAAGCTATTTGTACAAAATACCGCTTCAGGCGCCCCACCAATAAGGGGGCGCCACCTCGCATTTTGTCAATGTTTTTGTCAAAATATTTTGTAAGCTTAGCACGGTTCTTGTAAATTTTATCATCTCTAAAATCTTTAGGTGGGTCGGTTAAATAGTATACTCCAACAGTCCCGAGTAAAAATTAGAGATGAATATTGAAGCCCTTGACACACATTTTTTTTAAAATATATTTTTTTCAAAATTCATTTTAACCACACATTTTTCAATAAAATAATATTTTTCATCACATCAATAACTTTTCGTTACTTTTTAACCACATATTTCTCATCATATCACTATTTAAAATATATTTATTTCTCAATAATATATATCAAACACACCCTGAATAGTAAAAATCTTTAATTATGACTAATTGGCTGTTTTCACTTTTGGCCAAGTGAAGAAATTTTTACTTTCTTTATTTCAAAACTCTTTATCTTTATACCCATTTAAGCCGTTTATTTGAATCATAAGCCCTTGTTTGATTCTCATTATTTTGAGAAAATTGAGTTTTAAATATTGGTTTTCTGGAGAATTTGTTATGTAAATGTAATTGAAAATAAGTATGATAATTAAAAAATTTTGAAATAATGATTGTCAAATATAGACTAAAATGTTTTTCACGTAACCAAAAAAAAAATTCCTACGTTTTAACCACAAATTTTACAAAAAAATATTATTTGAAACATCATTTTCCCTCGATTTCTCCTTGAAAGACAGTTTATTTTCAAGTTTGTCTTGAACTCTGAGTGTTTCCATTGCAAATGGTCTCTGCAAAAATGGAAAGATGCTCATGCTGTGTGGTTCTTCTGTGCATTCTTCAAACACTGATTCTGATGAGTTTTATTCAATTTTGTTTGTGTCTGTGTGGCTGTTATAGATGTTGAAAGAGACGAGACTGCCATCAACCATTACAACTGTGGCACTGAAAAACATGGTGCTTTTCATTTATATTTATATGGGTTGCGGTTCAGAAACAGCAGACGTAAAGGACTGTCTCTCTCTTCTCCCCACCTCTCTCTCTAGATTTCAAAATGTTGGTTAATAATTATGCATTTAATGCCTGGGAGAGACTGCTCACCTCCAATTCTGACCACCTAAGCCAACAAAGATCTTCAGATAGTCCAAACGGATAATCTATGCACTACGAAGTTCGAGACTAGACCACATATTATATTCATTAAAATACAAAAATGTTTTTTCTTTTCCCCTACTAAAGGTGTGTTTGAATCATGTTATTTTAGAAAATTGTATTCTAAAATAATAAATGGATGCAGAATGTGTAGTTGAAAAGAAAAAAAATTATTGATGTGATGAAAAATATTATTTTATTAAAAAATATGTTGTTGAAAATAATTAGAAAACTGATAATAAAAATTTTAATGTGTTCCAAACAGGAGCTAAGAACATCCAAGAATTAAGTTTTTATATAAAAAAATATATTTTACGTAATCAAATATTAGTACGGGATCCTTTTTTATCAAATGCCTAATACGTGTATGAAATTTGAAGTTAAGAACTCTGTGCTTTGATATTAACGGACTGCGACGAAAAAACTTGGAGATAAACAACCATAAATGGGATTTTAAATTAATATCAAGAAACCTCATGTTCTTTTAAGAAAAATGAGGGGAAACAAAAGCCTTACATTCACATTATTGTTTTTGAAATAATCAAACACTAAAAGATCTTGAATACAACCTCTCAGTTATAGGAAGAAAAACTACATTATCTTGAATACAGCAAACTTAATAAGATGATCAATTATCACTTATCAGCATGATCACCTTTGTTGATAATGATATCCCTTTCTCTTAAACCAGATGATATGTAACTCAATCCCAGTGAATTTCCGTTGGGAGACAGTGTTTCTGTAACTGTACGTGAAGCTTGAAACTGCTGCTTACAAGCATGGCAAGTAACTTGTAATGTAGTTGAATTGATTTGATTTATAGCATGTTGTTTCAAGGACAGTGCTTTCTCTAGTTCTGCTCTTGCTTGTTGTCTGATTCTTTTTGCATTGGCAAATTCTTGTTCTGCCAGTTCAATCTGTCGCTTGGCCTGTTGTCTTGCATCTTCTGCATAAGCCTTTTCAGCCATGGCCAACCTTAACTGTTCCTCCGCCTGTTCTTTCAGTCGCCTCGGTGGTAGCACCGCCGCAGCCATGTTTGGCTTCTCACTACTGCAAATATTTACATTATCCATTTCGGTTTTTTCACTGATTTCTGATGATCCAATAGAGAGTTGAAGTTGAGTTGACTGATTTTCATCCATTTTGGTTAAGAGCTGGAGCTCTAAATTAGGTGGCCTGGAATTCTTGAAATTTTTACTGGAATCACCAACAGAAGGTCTCAAGAAATTGTTGTCCACTTTTTGATTGGGTAAAGAGAGTGGTGCAGAAAATATTGGGGTGACATTGGTGTCACTGGAGGGACTGGGGCTTGAAGCTGTTCGAGATAAACAAACTGCAGGCTGTAAATTATTGTGTGATTCTGATCTGAGACGCCCCATGCTGCAAGAATCTTGGTGTTCAATGAAACTCTCCACCCTGAAATTAACCAAGAATTAATATTGGTGACAAATAAATGTAATGATTCTTGATGCACTGGAAAAGTAGAGCAATGAAACATATTAATTAATGACAATAAAGAAATCTCTGACGGTTCTGGATCTAATAAATAGAAATGTACTATTCAATAAAATGAAATTTGCTATGAACACATATTCTCCCTAAAAAAAAAAAAGGACAGAAACAGCCAGTAAATGCATATTTTTCATGCATGGAAAGACTTGAGAATATTTTTGTAATGCTGTAAGAAACAAGTCATGATGATCAACATTTTAATCACATCATGATACTGCTACTTAAAACTATTTCTGGGATACAGTTAAACACTGTTACTAAAGTAATAATAATATTTATCAAATACATACGTACAGACATTCTGGAAAAAAATAAAACGAAAATTGACCCATGAGACTGAATTTTGGGAACTGTGGATAACTATCAACAAATTGTTCCTAAATAAAGTATAACCAGAATCAGTCAAAACCTAGTTTATTATGATATTTTCCTAGCGCATTTCTTGGACTTATTGATTATAATCTGATTTGACAAGTAATGTTAATAATTAATTAATGGAAACCAACCTCTGCACTGAGTACAACAAAATCTTGGTTCCATACGGTTGTAGAGGAAAACTTTAGTTTTTAGACCACCAAAAATTTGAATTCAAGTCGTCCTACTCATTTGAAAAACTGTAAACATATAGGTTTTTGATAAAGTTTGATAATTTAAGCTTGGACACGAGTGGAAGACTAGACGATTAACAACTTTCGAGAAAAAAAGAACCTTGAGAAGACACGGCCACAGTCACAAGAATGTCCTCTAGTTCCACAAGTTTTGAGATGTGCCTTGTAATCAGATTGAACTGCATATCCCTTTGAACATTTCTCACAAACCCACTGTTTATGATTACTGTGTTTTCTTCTGAAATGTTTTTTGATTCCCACGAGATCACCTAAAGCATGGCAAGGATCATGATGCAAACAGCTAGGCTCGGGGCACACGAATACTCTCTTCTTTGCTATTGGTGTCTCCCTTTTTAGCAGTTTCCAAGGTACTTTATGTCTTCTTCTATGCATCTGTAAATTTTGATCTCTTTGGAACCCTTGATTGCAGATCTCACATACATATCGATCTGATTCCAATAGGGTTTTTGGTGAAAGAGATACAACTTCTGCATCTGGATCTAGTTATATAAACAATAAAACAGCTTCATTAATTGAGTAAAACAGTCAATAAAAGTAATTATAAGTGCAATGAATTCAAGAATTTTTTTTATTATATATGAACATACCTGGGGTTCCTGCAGGCCTTCTTTTCCTTTTACTGCTGTTTTCATTTTCTGAGGATGTAAATGGCTCGGAAAACGAAGAGGGATTGTTGCTGCTTAACATGGATAAGTGCTTATGGATAAGTGATAGTATAATTCTATGAAACACGAGGTAGTCCCAGAATAAATTCTCTCAACTCCTCAAACTTGAACACCCTAAAAAATGGAGAAATTGAGGTAGATAATAGATGAGGGGACGACAGAATATACAGCTACATCCATGGAGCAAAGAAAAATAATAATAATAAAAAAGGTTTCTTCTTTCGGTTTTATAATCAGCCTTCTTTCAGCTTTTTTATAAGCTTTCAGCTTTTTTATAAGCTTTTTTCTCTCTCTTAACCCCCATCTTCTTGAAGAGAGACAGGGGGGTGGGGTGCGGTTGATCCCATCAAGAAGCTATTGGACCGAAGAGAAAAAAACCCCACATTAGAAACAAAACATATTATTTTCGAGTAGATATACAGTAAATTTGCATGCATAAATACAGGACAACTGCATATATACATACACGTTGGATTCTAAATTTTGTCATTTTTCAATAATTTTCGTACATTGTAAAACTACAGTAATTACAGTAATTTTTTGTAATTACATATTGGTCCCTGTTTCTACTTCCAGGATATTCTAGGCCCCTACCTATGTACCTAGTTCGACGGGATTACATGTTTGTTCTGTTGACAGATTGTTTACTGTTAGATTGGACATTTATGTTTATCCATACAAAATAATTTTCATTTGCCCTATTTCCTAATTTTATTGAAGCATGATTAAAACTCGTCACGCTTTAGCCAGTTATCGAATTCGAGTTACAAATTTTATTTTATTTTTAACTACATATATGTTAGCAGCTTTCGATTATCTTAAACTCATTTTTATCAATTTTTCATTCACACATTTCATCAATTTTTATCAAATTGATAATTTTTTATCAAAAATTTTGTCAAATAATCCCTATTCGCCTTTTCCAATCCACGAGAACTCTAAATCAATTACAGGTGCAGCAACAACTGCAGGGACTACGTTAAAAAGACTGGAAGGGGGGAGGACGAGGAATAAGGAGAAAATTGGTTTCATTTTTCATTTTTATTTTATTAAAATATTTATTTATGTTTTCTTTTAGTTAAAAGGTGACTGTTTAATTGTCTTGTCGGCCAAAATTCATAATTAGATGCCTGATAGGTGACAATTAACGGACATTTAGGGCCAAGAAAAGTACAAATTATAGATTCAAATGAGAAGAAATATTGAATGATAGTGTTTGTATCCTTTTTTACTGTCTTTTTTATATAATTTCGTAAGAAAATAGTCAATAATTATGCTAACAGAGTATTCTTCTTAAAACGACAACATAATGCATTCATTAACAAACATCTTTTCAAATGAAAAATTGATATATGTGATTGACAATTCACACAATGATTTAACGAATAAGTTTTATTTAGTTGGGACATCAATAAAACAGTGACAAGAACAGGAGTGTTGTCTTTTGCAAGTGTCATTTAGTGGTTGGTTGATTTAAAATGGACCCCTAAATCATCTTAATTATATACTGAAATAGCCAAAAATATCTAAGTCTTTTACATTTTATTTTATTTAAAAATAAGGGGTTTGATTCTTTTTATATAGAAAAATTAAGAGCGACCATATCGACTCAGTGATTTCTTTAAGTGCACCACATTTTAATCGTGTTCTTAATATTTACTCGTTGGCATAGTTATGATAACTTGTTTCAAGAGATGAGGCACATAGTTTAGGGTTAAAAAACATGTGAGTTTTGTTGAAGGTCACCCAAATTCCATCGTGGATTGGATGAAAGGGGTGTTGAAGAGGTGAAAATATGGCTAAGTGTAAGTTGGGACAGTCGATGAGGCGTCCAATCCGTCAAGGAGCTAACAAAAGGAGAAAATTGGATTTTGGACTTGTAACTGAGTGCCTGCACGTCATTGGAGTTTCATCACTATTGCTCACTTTCCGCATACTTGGCGCCCGAGCGGTATTGCGGCTCTCGCTTCACACGAGGCTGCCGCTTAAGCGAACAATTTATTCGGAAAAAAATATTGTTTCCTTTTTATGTGAATTTTTATCCTCTTTCCATCTAAATCTATTTATTTGGGTCATATATATGCTTCACGAAATTATTGAGAAATTATTGACTTTATATAGTATAGTAAACATATTGAAAGCAATATTCATCGTAATTCCCTTCATGTAGTGGATTTTTCTCTTCTACTAATAATTTTTTTCCATCTTGAATTTTCACACAAATTTTAGTGTTCGTGTTGGCTTTTTATTTATTTTTTATTGCCATCTTGTTTTCAACTTTGTTATAACAAATTTTATGAAATATGTAATTGAAAATTAGTTTTTAAAAAAAAATTTAAAGAAATGGGGATCAAACACGGACTAAAGAATCTAAGAGAATTAAAAGTTAGGTCCGGTACCCGAAATGAGTCCTCCTGTCTGGTGGCTGCCGGTCCAGCATGGGGGGTTGGGTCCTTTGATTCCTCCTCCATGCCATGATATCACCTCCTCACCATACATAAATTAAAGTTCTTATGGGTATTTTTTTTAAAAAAAAAATATTTATTTTTATTTCATTTTAAATCACACATTTAATTGAACTCACAATTTTTATTAATTTTTTAATCGCGTATTTCATCAACTTATATCAAAATATTCTAAAATACTAAATCAGAGGAGCTAACTGTGTGTGTGGATGAATTATTTTTTAAAGATAAGTCTGAATTTCAAGTGTCATGCACAGTATACACATTATACATACACACATATGTAGAGAGAGAGAGAGAGAGATGTTTGGTGATTATATATGAGTAGATATGGTGGGGTGGATGATTGCTGAAGACATTCGCTGCTGCTGCTGCATGTGTGCGAGAATCCAACTCCCATCATGTCACCATTCTTTCTACATAATTAATTATTTTTTAAATACCTTATGCCTTTTCCCCCCTTCTCATTATTTACCTCTCACTCTCTCGTACTAACTCGACCTAGGTATCATGAAATATAGCCCCTGTTTGGTTTGGATTAAAATTTCAAACTAAAATCAACAATTAATTTTAACCACACATTTTATGGGATTCACAACTTTTTAACTACATATTTCATCAAAATCTACTAAAATTCTAATTTTAATTTCTACCAAACAAGGGCATAAAATTTATTTTTTATCTAGCTTTGGGAATAAACCCCTATTTGGTTTAGGCTAAAAAGTTGAAAAAAACTTCAAGTCAAAGTAAATGTACACATCTAATGGGATTCAAAATTTTTATCAACTTTTTTATCGCGTATTTCATCAACTTTTTATCAAAATTTACAAAAAATATATATAATTTTTAGTAAAACCAAACAGGGAATAAGATAGGAAAATCTTGCTAGCGAGCCCTTTTGATTGGACTTTCTACTTGGATGGTTAAGTACTGAGATGACTTTGCGTTCACATATGGGCCACCCAACCAAATACAGCCCACATGGTTTCAAATGTATAAAATGGACTATTTAAGTATGGCCCTTGGGGCTATTGGGCTAGGTCGGACATGGAGCCCACCAGGGCCACCACCAAGTCTTGTCTCATTTTGAGCTTTTAACAAAAATTAAAATAAATAAAAAATAGAGAGAGAGAGAGAGAGAGAGAGAGAGAGAGAGAGAGAGAAAAAGAAACATTAGAAGTAAACAATCAATAAAATATATACCATCCAAAATATTTGCAACACATCTT
>CAIGRS010155294.1:0-10383 GCA_903798395.1 Fraxinus floribunda | reverse complement strand
ACCTGGCACAGCAGCTCGGCTCTTTTTGTTATTATGACTTTTATTTATTTAACTAGAGTTTTTACATGGTTAAATTTTCATAAGATGAAATATTGTAGCACATTGAACCATATAGAATTTTAGCCCTGTTTTTTTTATTAAAATTTCAAATCAAAGTTAACAATTAATTTTAACTACATATTTCATGAGATGTACAACTTTTTAATCGCACATTTCATTAACTTTTAACAAAATTTACTAGAAACTCCATTTTAATTTTCACCGAAGGGGGACTTTGTTTTTATATTACTATTGGCATTCTTAAAATATTTTACCGTAATTCGCGGTGGGACTATGAGCAGTAACACCACTTTACAGTTTCCAATCTGATCCTTGTGACCTTGTTTTTTTTTTTTTTTATTGCATTGAAAAGCTCATTTGATTCTAACTTTAGATTCAAGTCAGGGCCACCTGGTACCCTATCCATACTTCTCCCGTGGCCCCAAAAAATTTCTCCACATTCTTCCATCCACTCAGAGCCAGCCACCAGTCTCATTTTAATCACACAACAAGACACACACACACACACACACACACACTTTCTCTCTCTCGTGTTTGATTTGATTCTTGGTTTAATTTCTGGGTTAATCATTTTGCTATATCTGTCGAGCTATGGAAACCATAACAGAATCGTGTATGAAGTTTCTTGTTTGTCGATGTAATTACAAAGATAAAGAAAGGTGGGCTTTTTGCCCAAGGAATTTTCCTCAAAAGCGCGTGTTTGTTGGGCTCTCATTCTCAACCTCTCTTCAGCAAAAAAAAATTCAGCCCATTTTTGCAGCTTCTGCTCTGTCGGAATCAGACAATAAGGTTAGTATTGTTGTATTTTAGGATTTTTTTTCCTCTCATTTTTTATCCGTAAGGTAGATTAGACAGTGACTTAAGAGTATTAAGGAATAAAAAGGAAGTTAAATCTTGTTGATTATACTGTTTTTTGCAGCAGGATTCACCGTACATACCCTTTTTTGTATTTATTATCTCTAGTATTCAAGATTTCTCTGGTCATATTTGATCTTGTGAATGGAGTTTTCTGATTTATGGCCGACATTAAGTTTTGTCATAAGTTATTAATGGGTTTTTTTCTTTTTCAATTTTTTTTTTTTTTTAATTCTACTGGTTATACCAATAAGCAATGGACTGATAGATGGAAGGAGGTTCTTGTGTATTCAGATATTCTGCTGATCTTTGTCGGCAGAATTATGGGCTCTTTCTTATTTTCCTTTCCATTAATCACTTGTATTTCAGTATCTCTCATGTCAAATTAAAATGTTATTTCATTTGCTCGTTGTATGGTCTAATCCTGCTTCGAAAATGAACAAGGGAAGAGATGAACTATGAAAGCCTAATTGTGAAATAATAATAAATGAAAGAAAGTCTCCTAAGGGGGAGAACCAGATGGAAACAAATGCTTTTCCAAAATTTCGTTTGACTAATAGTTAATATTCTCTGTCTCTTGGCCTCTGTAGTGAGATACTTTTGTATATATTATTATTAATCGATACTTTACTTGGAGTTTTCTTGTTGGCCTATTGTCGAATTACGGGAATCTTGTGTCTTTTATCTTGCTCAGTTATTTCGCACAAAGACCTTTATCCCAACGGAAACTATGAATCTAGAACCTTACTAAAACCATTCCACATATTTAGCTTATAACTGTTTCATTTCATATTATTGTATCGGACTAAGACAAAATCTAGTTCATGCTGCAAATTATTTGAAACTTCAACTGAGGATGCAGAAAATGTTTAGTAGGGTGTTTCCACTTAAAGGCAAAACTTTTAAGTCAACAGAGATGATTTGTATTTAAGAATGGACGAAGGAATGAGGAATTACAGCGAATGATTTAGTAATTATATTTAGCTGGTTGAATTTTAATTGTGTACATGTACTTTTGGTTGCAGACACTAGTTGCAAGTGAAGAAACACAGATAAATGATGCAGGTACTTTTCGACTGAATGGTTTTATATATTTTACAGCTTCCATTTAGTTGTCAAAATTTAATTTTTCTTTGCTCTGCAGACGAGCCCAAAACTGTCCATGTCAGATTCAAATTACAGAAGGAATGTGCATTTGGCCAGCAATTCCTAATTGTAGGAGATGATCCAGTTTTCGGTTTGTGGGATCCATTAGATGCAATTCCATTGAATTGGTCCGATGGACATGTATGGTCTGTCGAGCTGGTAAGGATCTTGAAATGAAAATAATTATTCTCATCGTTGTAAAAAATCGTTCTGATAATTGCTGTTTCTTTATGGAATTAATAGGATCTTCCTAGTGGCAAGGTGATTAAGTATAAGTTCATACTGAAAGGAGTTACTGAAGAAATCTTGTGGCAGCCAGGCCCTGATCGAGTTCTTCAAACATGGGAAACGGAAAAGACGATAACTGTTTTGGAAGATTGGGACAATTTCGAACTCCAAATGATTATGGAACAGGAGGAACTCGTAACTCATCCAAGTGAGGAACCTATGATTGATTCAGAATTAATGCTGGTTGCTGAAAATTTAACTCAACCAGTACAAGACGATGAGACTGACTTAAACAAGGAAAGTACGAGTACGAATGCCTACTTTAGGCTCATGGAGAACCCGTTGCCCGATAAGGCTGCTGAAATGGTTGCAGAAAATATTACTGAGGAAATGGGAGAACCAGGTTTGAATACACGTGATGAAGTGTCTGGTCCTATGAGTGTGACTTGTGCAGAAAACGAAGACTGGGTTCTTGAAAATGATGGCTCAACAATCAATGGAAGTGACTCATTGAGCTCAAGAGATGAAGCAAGCCTATTTCCCGATGAAGGGGTTCCTGTTCTGGTACCGGGTTTGATTACAATGCCAATGGAAGAGACTCAAGAAGAATCGCTGAAGGAAGTGGAGAAAATGAATGCTGCTAATATTTTAGTTGAATCTGATAAAGCCAAGTTGTTTGATTCACAAGAGGTAACAACTTAAATGTTTTTTTCTTTATCACTTCCAAGTGTTTCGCCTTAGAATGTGCATTTTCTTGTACCACCTCAAATGAAAAAAGAAAAGAAATGGATAACTATGAGCAAAGAGTAAATTTAACGAATAAATGCTCTTCTTCCTGTATCTGTTATTGAGCTGGCTTCAGATGACCCCCGTATCATTTATAGAAACTCTATCTAATATCGTCGAGAAACTCACTCGTATATTTTGAAGAACGACTAAATCAAGTTCATATTTCTGTTCCATTCACTATGAAATTGAATGAGGATATGAATGTCTATTACATCGAGTATCTCAATAAAGTTCCGCTTTCATAATATTTCGCCGCAATATCAACCTCTACATTTCGTGCATGATCGAAATGTTATAAACATAAATTGATGATTGTCAGTTGAGATCTTTTTTATACACTCGTCTGTAATCATTTATTGTCCGAAGTTTTTGCACGTGATGTTTTATTTTGCAATTCTCATTTTCTGTAAACTATTATCTTGAAGGAAAAATATGCTTCTGCCTCATTGCATTCTTCAGGAACTATTGAGACAATGATCAATGAGAAAGAAGAACTGTGTGTAGATGAATGTGTAGAGAAAACTATTATTATCCAGTCGAAGGAAGAATACGCATCTTCCTCGGGAACTAGTGATACAATGGTCGATAAGAAAGAAGAACAATACGTCTATGAATGTGTAGAGAAGCTGCCGCAAAGTCAAGAAGAAGACAATC
The DNA here is from genome assembly GCA_903798395.1 of Fraxinus floribunda. Taxonomy (NCBI): domain Eukaryota; kingdom Viridiplantae; phylum Streptophyta; class Magnoliopsida; order Lamiales; family Oleaceae; genus Fraxinus; species Fraxinus floribunda. The sequence goes on along the minus strand of CAIGRS010155294.1, from coordinate 6,651 downwards.
CAAGTAAAGAGGAATCGCGGGATAGTGTATTGGAAAGTGATTTACGATGGGGTCAAAGAACTCTTCAGAAATTCCTTGCTAACTTGGGATTTCGGTAACATTGCAGATGGTTCAAGGCTTCAAGCAGCAAAAGTTCGTTACTTAAAATTTCGAGAAAATAGCAGCAGAGGTTGCCAAACTATTGCTCGTGTTGCATGTTTTGCCTCCCAACTTTTAAAGAGAGAGCATTTTGGTCTTTAATCTTTCACTCTTGTTGTACCCATAATCTTCCAACTTTTGGCTTTTTGGTTTTTTTTCGTATGGTTTGGATATGTTAATGTTATTGCATATGTACCATTACGGTTTCTCTTCCAAAGGCATGTACATAATGAGTGCAACATTTTTATTATTAGAGTCTCGTAGAACCTTTTTTTGGGTCCGAAAGATTGAATGTACGACTGTTGTCAACCGTTTATCACGGAAGAAAAGACTAACTAAACAATGATCATCAATTACTAATAATCTATAACTTACTAGAAAATAATTGTTTTTTCTGTATTTGTTTTGGATTTCGTTGCTATCGCGAAATTACTCAATCAATTGAATTAAATAGACATCTCTTCAATCCAATAATAAATTAAAGGGCAATGCTACATGTACCATTTGGGTTATTGTAGCTTTACTCGGGCCCTCGCTTTCTCCTCACAATGGGGGGTGGGGGTGGTGATTATTTTATTCATCTCGAACCCCCCATATTGTGAGAGGGGCGGTGGGGTCGGATAATCCAAATGGGTTAAGTAGCTTAATTCTTAATTAAATTGAACTAGTATATACACGCCAAAAGTTTCAAGTAAACCTATGCCATTATGTAAAATTGATATTGATACAGTGCAACTTTAGCAAGAAATGTAGAAAGGACATTATGATGAGACAATTATAAGAAATAATTTCAACACATTTGACAAGTGCATAGCGTGCTGCAAAAGTTGTGCACTAATCTTTTTATATTTTTAACGTCTGTTTGATATAAATTTTTTTGAAAATAAATTTTGTGAAAAGTAATTTTTTTGGAAAATGTGCAATTAATAGGAAAAAGTTATGTAACCATGTACATAATTATTTTATTGATATAATATGTTATTGAAAAAGAGTTTTAAAAATAATTGAATTTTAAAGAATCTCTACAAAACATGGACTGTTCGATTGATTTTTTCTTTTGGTTGCCACGTATAAAGTTTAACCCTAACGCTAAAATGACTTGATGGTTTTATATTCAACTTGAGACAGTTTCTTTGGCCGCTGGAAGGTCCTTAACCTATTATTATATAAGTTGGTCCACAACTCATAAAGACGTTTAATTTGATTTATTATTTATTTAATTAATTATGGTATAATAATGTTTTGTTATGAAGGTAGGGACTAAGGTTACCATTTATTTAGGACATTTGTTTCAATTGAACTATAGAAATTAGAGAATTCTTCCAATCCTTGAATCGGTATTTGGTATTCGGCGCAATTAATCTTGATAGTGTATTATTGTTCTTGCTCGCTTTTATTAAGTTTGTAGCAAGTTAATTAGTCAATCTTTGGTGGACAACTTCATCTATTGAACCAACATAGTAAATGTGTCATTGGATGGAAAAACTAAAAAACAACGGATTTAAACTAATGCACGAAATACACGTAAATGAGTAGCAATTACGCCGTTTATTTTGTTTATTAAATCTATTATATTATTTACTAGTTTTTGACCCGTGCATTGCACGAATTGTGTTATTTTGAAGGCTATGTTAGCGTCTTGAATGCTAAGAATTAATTGGATTTTGTATTACAAAATATTGACTTAGTGTCAGGAAGATCATTGACAAAGTGTAACATTAAGGAATAGAAAAGTTAGTTTTGTTAGAGTTTTTCAAAACAATGACAATACAAATGACATTTTTTATTGTTAAATATACGTCTGAAAAATGAATCCATGAAATACAAATTTTAGAATCAGACATCAGTATTCTAAAGATTATGCACAAGTCTTTCTATATATGTTGACACAATCTTAAAACTAAAAAAATGGAGGAAAAAATAATTCAAGTACTTGTATAATCACTAACTTTGGAATAAAATTTTTGTCAAATTTTATTGCTAAAGTTTTACCGAGGCTATCGAAATATCACATTGTCGAGTAAACTTCAAATTTAGCATAAAACCATTAGGTAGAAATTAATACAATTTTTCATAATTTATTTATTTGTTTATTATTATGCAAATGATTTGCCACTTTGAAATGTGGATCGACATGTCCAATCAGATCGTGGGGGTTCGGGGGAAACGCCTCCTAAATGAATTCTGATTTTCGTATATATGTATGGAATGAAGCTGTGTTTTTTAGTGGGAATGGACCGATTTTTTTTGCTCTTTTTTTTTAAAAAATTCTGAATTTAACATAAAATTGTAAAAATTAATATCTAATAGAATTGAATGTTTTCTAGTATTAATATAATTTGTAAACGATTGTGAGCTTTTTTTAACTTTTATTAATTTTTTTGAATTAAATTATTAATAAGTGAAATTATATTTAGTTTGTGTAAAATGTAAACAAATGTTATCACCTAAATTTAATTAAGTAGGATAATGAAACGTTCATTTTTTGGCAAAAAAATAAAAAGAAATTAAGTAGGATAGTGAATACTCCGCGCTGTGAGGAGAGTGACTTCGTGCTGTGCAGAGCTGCACAGAGCATGTCTTCGCACCTTCGTGGATATTTTTCTTTTCTTTTCTTTTTGTACAGTGCTTCCGTGCAATGCGGGAGTTTTTTTTTGTACAGTGATTCCGTTTTTGTTTTTCTTCTTTTATTTCTGAGTCTTTAAGTTTTTTTATAGCTTATAAACAATTTCTATAGCTAATTTTTCTATTGCATGCTTATCATTTTTGGAATCTGTATGCCTCCTACATTGTTGAAAGCTTGAGGCAATGATATGCTCAAAGCCATCTCAAGTATATCGATGCTTGTTAACAAGATTTGACAAAAGAAGCTAATAATCTTCTTGCAGTATAACTATTTAATTTCATAACAGTTTTACGTATTTTGTTTGTCATTTGTCGTGGGATATGAATGTGACCCTTGTGGCATTATTTCGTGTTTAAAGAAGCCTTTACAAATATGATAAATAAGACATCTTAAACAGTTGTCTATCTTGATGTTAAGTGGATAAAAATGGTTTCATGATGTCTGTTTGCTATGAAATTTGCTATTTTATGTTGGGAAAGAGCTATTTACCATTACTTATTCAAAACATAGAAATTTGATTTGAATGTTACATCATCGACTAACAACCATAACAAAATGTTTTGGAAAATCGAGTTTTTTTTTTCCTAAAATGTTTTTAAAGGTTTTGTTCACCACTTCGACTGAACACGATTGGACAATAGTTTTCATCGGCACATTTCTTGGAATCTTCAAGCCAATTTGTACGTTCTAACAATTACAAGTTAACTCTTCTCATGTTTTCCAACAATTAACCTCTACGACATTCCAATACAAAAACATATGTAAAGAAACACAAGCACAATCCCTTTAGCATGCATGGAGCTGGAAAATATTTGGCCAAGGATGAAGCATCCCATATGCTACATTACCTCGTCACTGAGGATATTCTTGTGGAAGAGGTGAAAAAAAAGTGATATTTACGGATTAATGTCATCTGTATTAAATGTATACTATGCCATATCTTCAAATTTGTATACAGTGATTCCGTTTTTTTCTCTCATTTTATTTCCGAGAGTTTTTTTTATTCTTTTATTTCTAAGAAGAGTCAACAAGTGCAATTGTGATTGCTGCCTTTTTTGTCTTTTCGTAGTCAACAATTGTGTGGTTGTTTTCTCTCCCCAGTCAACAATTGTGGGTAAGATGAAGTTCATAGTACCATTTTGTTTTTAATATGCGTGGATGGGCAGTGGATGGCTAGGGATAAGATGAAGATAAACAAATACTTTACAAATGAACAGTGAATGGTTGATTGCCTCTTTTAAAATAGTAGGGATATATATTTGTTAGAATTTATTGTTTGTTGGTCTTATCAGTCAAAAAAAAAAAATATATGAGATCATTCCAATATCACATTAAACAACTTCTTATAAAAACTTTCAAAGGTTAGAAATACATTTATTTAAATTTAATTTTCAACCGCTCATGACTTGATGAATCTTTTATATTTTCCATGATTTTTTTGCAGCATTTTCACTTCTTCTTTTCCAAATGTAAACAAGATTTCCTTTACTTCGACAAAATATACAATGCAAGCTATTAATTGGTGTGTGCATACAATAAATTTTAATGAATAATGTATGAATCTAATACAAAAACCTACTTTCTGATCATATTAGAACTTTCTACCACAAATCATAACCTTCAATTTTCTCAATCTGAATCTGAACCCTCCGAATCTCCAGAAAACAAATCTTGGCAATCTCTTATAAGACTTAGTCCTGGTCAACTTTCGTCTACGAATTCTCGACATTCTTTTGTGAATAATCTCTTGATCATCAGAATTTCCCTGTGATGAAACCACCCTAATTTGATCATCAATTCTTGACTCAGAACTGCCTTTTATTTGCTTTATTTCCATCCATGGATCATCATGAATTCCATCGTCAGAATCACTTCCCCACAAAAGAATAGGTTTAATGATTGGTGATCCACTGTAATCCTTGAAATAATTTCCCAAACTTGTATGTTCCATGTCAAACAATCTTCTCAGAGAGGTGCTTCCTTCTTTCATCAACCCTAACAAATTTCTGCTTTTTCCAGTTCCAGGGGACGAAAGTGAACTCCTTGAAGCGGAGAATGAAGAAGAAGAAGACGACGACGACGAAAAATATAGGGATTTTTGGTAGTCTATAATCTGCCTAATCTTTTGTTTTTCTGCTTCTTTGTCAACAGGGTTTTCTTCATCTTCTTCTTGTGTTATTTCTGAAGCCATATATTGTAAATTATTCTCTTTGAATTGAAGCAAATTGTACTTTTATGAGATGAATGAGAGATAATCTAAATATTTGGAGATCTAAAACTACAAAAATGGCAAAGCCGGCCTCAAATAATAGTTTAAAATTCAAGTTGCTTAAAAAACTGAAGGGCATTAACTTATTCATAATTTTTAGTATTTTTTTATGTTACTCCCTATCACAGAGAAAATTTAAATTAATAAATTTGTCCAATTTTTTACTTTCAATCATTTATAAAAATTCTACTTGTGTTAGATCTTTGAAAAAGGAAAAAAAATTGGCGATAAATTATAATTTCTTCAACAACTTAAACTCTTTGACAAGGTGATTAGCAATTTAAACTCTTCTTCCCTGGTTTGAGCTCCATTTTGTTAGGAAATGAGTTTTGAAAAATGATTTTTTGGAGAACGTGATTAAAAATAACGAAAAATTTTCGATTTATGTGTAATATTATTTTATGAGATAATGAGTGATAGAAAATGAGTTATGAAAAAAAAATTGAGTTTTTAGAAAATGGGCTAAACGACTACTCCTCATGGCATTGACTTCATTCAGATTTTTGGGCCTAACATCAAGCATTGATCAATCAAGAAGCCCATGAGACTCTTTCTAGAAGTATCTACAAGGAATTGGCCTTATCGAATCATGGACAAGAAAAGTTAATATGTATATATACACGTCAGAAATGATAAGTACGATGTTCATTAGCATCAAAATTAGTGGAAAATTAGTGTACATTATAATAGAAATAACGGATATTGCCAATCTGTCAAGACGTTTCTTCTTTTTCAAGCATGTTTTGAAAGTGTATATATATGGTTTAAATTATAAATATATAAAAATAAATGATGGAATAGTGTGTGTGACTTGTAAATTCTTTGAAATGTATGGATAAAAAATTAATTAGGCGTTTTTAAGCCAAGACTCCCACAAACAAATTCAAAAATCTAAGAAGCGAAAAGGTGAGGGCAAAACTGACAAGTTTAAAATAGTTCCAGGTAATTTCTTTTGACGTTTTGAAAAATAAACAAGAAAATAGTTTTATTCTTAAATCCAAACAAATAAAAAAGTTTAAGTAATTCTACTTTGATTTAAGAGAAAGATTAGGGGACATTCAAGGAGTTGGTTCATGCATGTTCTTAGACTTACAGACAAGGTATGAATTGCACGTGATTATTAAAGTAGAAAATGTTTGGGCCCACAGCCCATTCCTTAAAAGAGAGTATATCTAGGTCAAAAGAATGCTTTTAGGATTTGTTTGAGCCCTTTATGTAGGAAAATAAATTTTGTAATAGTAGCTTTTTGAAAAATGTGTTGTTTAAAGAGTACGAAATTTTTTTCGAGTTACATTTAAATTTTTTATTTTTTTTATTGAGAAAATATATGATTGAAAATGAGTTACGAGGAAAATGAATTATTACACAGTGAAGCTCAAATAGGGGCTTAAGGTCAATTCCACAATATCAAGAGTTAAATGGAAATTTCTTGATGGTTTGATTGTGGATCTTGATCTTTAATCTTGAGTTTTTGATTAGTGAAAATTACACCCTTCCCTACTTTTCAAGATCAAAATTCAAAAAACAGATCTTAAGTTTTAATGTTCAAAAATCAGATATTTTATATATAGATACAAGATTTTTTATATTTCATTAAATATTAATAAAAATATGATAA
>CAIGRS010155258.1:0-22216 GCA_903798395.1 Fraxinus floribunda | reverse complement strand
GAAGAGAATGAACGAGTAAGGTGTTAGATAATGGTAGAGTTGGTGATAGCATCACAATACTAGCCTTAGTTACTGAATAATGACCCCATTTGCATTGGAAATACTAGTTCATCGATGAGAGTAGTGCTGAGAAAAATCACTTGCATCAAAAGTTATAGGTCTGTGGCTCAAGAGTCTAGTATCCAAGCACTGCAATAAACTTTTCTATTAGACTCGAGAAGAACAGTACCTGGGGAGTGAAATATTGACTGGAATGAGGAAAATATGTGGTTCTGCTATAGCTACTGTAGATTTGCCTATGCCTTCAACATTTTCGATTGTATCATGGCGTTTTCTAGCGTGGAGTTCATGCCACCAATCAGTGTACCCGTTTAGCTTGAAACAATTCTCACGACTATGTTTTACATTCACATAGTTATTGTACTTAGCTTCATTGGAAGCATCTAGTTTGAACCAGATTTATCACCATTTAGAAAGAGAGGTTCGAAGTGTGCTGGAGTATGCAGACCATGTTTGAAGCTCTTGGATGCCAAAACTGATTCCATACAGACGTGTGCATAGGCTTGTTCTACTGTGGGGAATGGTTTCATCTATAGAACATAACTTCAAATATTGTTTAGGCGGTCATCGAGACTATCCAAGATCCGGTCTTCTTGAAGTATGGTACTTTAATTTTGAATATCTACAGGACATTCTATCGATTTTGGGTAGCGAAAGTCCATTTCACGCTTGAGACCTTGGAGATCATTGTAGTATTTTTTAAGGGAGCCACCAGCCTACTTGAGGCATGCCATGTATCATTTGAGGTCATACACATGTGAGGAGTCACTGCTATCATAATATATAGTAGCAATTTTATCCTAAACCATCTTAGCAGTTCGAAAACAAATAAAATTACTGATGAGGGAGGAGTCCATGAAGTTAATTAACCAACCTTTAACAATAGCGCTGGTCGTGTGCCATTTTTGGAAGATAGGATCAGTCTGAAGAGGTTGAGGGAGATCACTATTTATTTATCCCAACTTGTCTTTGCTAGAGATGTACATCTCTACAACTTGAGACCAAAGAGCGTAGCTAGTGCCACCCAACTTTATAATGATTGGTGGAGCAACAGTATCGATGGTCGGTATGGACTCATCGGAGGAAAGTAAAGATTCACCAGTCAAGACTTCAGTCATTTTCGTGGTCAATTCGTTCAGGAGAGAGGTGTGTATGGATTCACTAGAAGAAGGTAGAGAGTCACCAGATTGAGATTCTATATAGGCTATGGAGGAAGGCAAAATGGGTTAAAGGGTCGTGATTATCAGAGAGAGGATCAAAATGCTCTGATACCATGACATTTTTTTGTAAGAAAAGATTGTATATGTATATATATATATATATATATATATTGATATTTTTTTTCTTTACAAGTATGAATGAATATATAAAGTAGCTGCATTATCTATATTGTCTATACATATTGTTGGATAGATATGGTGTGTGGAGTGATAAACAAACGATCGTAGAATCTTTATCAAAATTTTGCTTGAATTTCGGTAATGAGATTTCAAATGAATAATGCCAAATGGATGCAAAGTTGAGGCAAGGGTTGAACACTTATGTCTTTAAGTCGAATTTGTCCCGCAACGGTGCCTACGGTTTATGGCAATCAACTCCCAAGATACAACGACTTCTTCTTCTTGTGGGAGTAGCACTTCAACACACAAGAATAACGAACCAGAATCTGGTTTATGTGCTCCTTAATACAAAAATGAAGAAAACTAAAATTTTATGCAATATGTATGCAAGATTTGGTTGAGAGTGAGAAGAGAATGTTATGCTATGATTGCATATCATTGGTGTGAAGAAAAGGACGTCCTAAGGGTCCTATTTATAGAGTATGAGGGGTTGTGGATGAAGTGTTGCGAGCCAAATTTTGCAACCTTACAAATAAAAGCAACTCTTGCTGTCGCTAGCCTGTCACTGACTTTTCGCTCGAACGACAATGACACTTTTTCATCAGAGCTTCTATCGCTCGCCTCTCGCTCAAGCGGCAGGTGAACGATAGATATAGTCATATTTTAGCCCGTGTGTCCTCTTTTCTATCTAACTTTGGACAGCAATTTCTCATTCATTCGGAAATGATTTTGAGATTCCAAATATACTACGAGATCTACTCAATGAGTAGAATAAGTCGGTCTATTTACATTTGTAATTTGACCATTGGATCATGTTCGAATATTTGCTTAAAGTTGACACTGTGTCACTTGTTCAAAATTAAACTTAACCAAATTTTTGATTTCTTTAAACCAATTCCAAAAATCCCCCACATGAATGGAAATTCTTTGATATGCACGATATAATGCAAATGAGATGCAGACTTTAACAAATGAGTACATGCAACAAGTTATAGCTTCAAGATAGGTGGGTTGTGACTTTGAACCTTCTTTAGTTAAATACAATCAAATTTACTAAGCTAATTGGTGAACGTGATGTCTTGAATAATTCAGTCGTTCGTGTAAATGAAAACAATTGTACTAACACCACAACTCATTTAACCATTTCAGTTCTCATGATTGTGTTCATTTTGGCCCTGAACAACTCTTGGTTTCATAAGTACTTTAAGAGAATTAAACCTTAAATTCTCATAGAAGCTGCCCTACTTCACACTTATATAGGTAATCTCCTATAGTATAATACATTTCTTGTATTCTTGAAAGATATAAGAATCATTAAAAGTATACACTTATCGTTGAATAATTTCTATTCCAACACTTTTTGTAGGAATGAGAGTAAATGCTTTACACTGAATCTTTCATAACTTAGTTGTCCCATTGAATCAAGATCTTGGGATCTCCAATCTACAAGGTTGTGTTTTCGTTATGTTGATTCTATTCGATAGACTTTAAGCCCATTCCCCTAGAAAGATAGTATAATTGATTTCTAGTTAATCCTTTCGTCAAAGGATCGGCTATGTTTTCTTTTGATTTAACATAGTTAATCGAGATTATACCATTCGATAACAAATTTTTAATGTTATTATGTCTCTGACGTATATGTCAAGATTTACCATTATATATACTATTTTGTGCCCTTGCAATAGCCGATTGATTATGATAATGTATATGCAAGTACCAGTTTCCCAACATAAAATATCCTTGAGAAAATTACGAAGTTATTCTGCTTCTTCTACGATTTTATCTAAAGCAATAAGTTCATATTCCATCGTGGATCGAGCTATACAAGTTTTCTTAGACGATTTTCAGGACACAGCTCCCCCTTCAATGTTAAACACATAACCACTTGTAGACTTTGAATTCTTTGTGTCAGATATCCAATTTGTATTGATATATCCTTCTAACACTGTAGGATATCTTGAGTAGTGTACTCCATAACTGACCGTGTCTTAAGTATTTAAGAATTTGATCTAATGCTTTCCAATGGTCATAACTTAGATTACTCGTAAACCTACTCAACTTGTTGACTGCATATGCTATATCAGGGTACGTATAATTGGTAATATACATCAAGCTGCCTATAACACGTGAATATTTTAAATGAGATACGAGATCATCAGTATTTTTGGCTAAGTGTAAAATTAAGTCAACTGGTGTTTTAACTGGTTTATCGTCATATTTCTTAAACTTTCTAAGTATAGTCTCAATATAGTGTGATTGAGACAATGACAAATCATCAAATATTTTAGAGATTTTAATCCCTAATATCATGTCAGCTATTCCCATATCTTTCAAGTCAAAATGTTTTATCAATATTTTCTTGGTCGAGGTAATAATGTTTGAATCATTCCCCATAATTAGCATATTATCAACATATAGACATACAATCACATATCCATTAGGTGTGGTTTTGATGTAGATAGTAAACAGTGTAAGTAACTAAAACTTTCCATTTGACAACATAGTTTTGTCAAATTTTTCATGTCATAGTTTCGGTGCTTGTTTTAATCCATATAACGGTTTTACAAGCTTACACACCTTATTTTCATAGCCAGGAACAACAAACCCTTCAAGTTGTTCCATATAAATTTCTTCTTCTAATTCGCCATTGAGAAATGTAGTCTTTACATCCATTTGATGCATTTCAAGGTTATGCAATGCAGCGATAGCAATCAACACATGTGATATGTATCGAAGAAATCTAGTCATTTCTTCTGTTTATACCCTTTTACTACTAATCTAGCCTTTATACTTGTCTATTAATCTATCCAATTTGAATTTCTTTTTGAAGATCCATTTGCGGCCTTAAGCTTTGTTCCCTGGAGGAGGTTCAACCAATTCCCAAGTATGGTTGTTCATGATGGATTCAATTTCATTATTAATAGCTTCTTTCCAAAAAGGAGCTTCATGAGTAGACATTTCTTCATCAAATGTCCTAGGATCATTTTCTAGTATATATGTTAGAAAATATGGACCAAAGGTATGAATCCTTTGTCTTTTCCTGTGCCTTGGTTCTTCATCTTCTTGATGATTATTATCTTCTTGATAGTTTCTAATTGCAGTATTCTAAGTTTGTTTGTGTGAACTTACTTCTTTCTCTTTACAAGGTAAGATATCTTCAAAGAATATAGCATTCCTTAATTCAATGATGGTACCTCATGTACATCAAGTATATCAAACTTACCAAAAATCAATATGCACTACTATTGTTTGCATATCCAATGAAGACACAAACAATAGTCTTAGGCCCAATCTTTATTTGTTTTGGTTTAGGTATCAATACCTTTACCAAACACCCCTATACTTAAAGATATTTGTAGGAAGGTTTCTGACCTTTCCACAATTCATAAGGTGATTCAACCTTACTTTTGTGTGGTATTTTATTAAGGATATGATTTGCCAAAAGGATAGTTTTCCCTTACAAGTTATGAGGTAAGCCTAAACTAATCAATATTGCATTCATCATTTCCTTAAAGGTTCAGTTCTTACGTTCAACAACCCCGTTAGATTAAGGTGAATATGGTACAATAGTTTGATGAATAATTCCATATTTTGCACAAAATTCTTCAAATGGTACAATATACTCTCCACCTCTATCATTACGAATAACTTTTATTCGTTTTCCAAGTTGGTTTTCAACTTCAACTTTATAGTGTTTGAAAATTTTCAAAGCTTCATCTTTACTTTTCAACAAGTATACATAACAGTATCTTGTACAATCATCTATAAATGTGATGAAGTACTTTTACCACCTTTTTTGTACAAAATTTAAGTCACACACATCCATGTGAATTAGTTCTAAAGGTGTTGTGGTTCGTTCAACCGAATGATATGGTGTTTTGGGCAATTTTGTCTCTACACATGTCTTACATTTTTCATTATTAAAATGCATAATTGGAAGTAAACTAAAATTCATTAACTTACGTATTGAATTAAAGTTTGCGTGTCCTAATCTATGATGCTGTAAATTAGACGACTCAACAATATAAACAGAAGAAGATATTTTATTGCTTGAATTGATCGGTACAATAGAAAGGTCATTCATTTTGAATAGTCCATCTTTTACATAGCCTTTGACTATATACATGTTATTCTTAGTAAGTACAAACTTATCCGATACAAAGACTAGTTTGAAACCGTTCTTGCTTAATAAAGAACTTGACACTAGGTTCTTGCGAATATCCGGTACGTGAAGAATATTATTGAGGCTAAGTTCCTTCCCCGATGTCATCTTTAATATCACTTTGCCTTGTCCTTCCACTTTTGAACTTGAGGAATTTCCCATAAATAGTTTCTCTCCCGTTGTTGGAGTATAGGAAGTGAACATTCCTTTATCAGTACATATGTGATGTGTAGCACCCATATCAACCTACCATTCCATGGGATTTCCATCGTTGTTGTACTTTGAAACAATGGTCGACAAATTCATATCAAACATACCATTTGATATGAGATTAGATTCGGTGATATTCACTTGGGCTTGCTTCCTTGGTTTGCGACAATCGACGAGGTGATGTCTAGCATTTTCACAGTTGTAGCAATTACCTTTGAACTTCTTTGCATTCGTATTCGAAGGTTATACAGAATGCTTCTTCTTCTTCTTCTTGCTTTTATTGTTGGATTCCACCACATTAGCTTTTTCTTGTCGTATTTGATTTCCAACATGCTTGTACGAACTTTGATTGTCTTCTTCAATCCTCAATTGGACCACAAGTTCTTCAATGTTCATCTCTTTGACCTTATGTTTGAGATAGTTCTTGAAGTCTCTCCACATGGGTGAAAGTTTCTCGATAATTGCAGCCACTTGAAATGATTTACTTAGAGACATATTCTTCGCATGAATATCATGAAGAATAACCTGCAATTCTTACACTTGACTGATGATCGTCTTTGAAACTACCATTTTGTAGTCCAAAAACTTCACTACGATGAACTTTTTTGTTCCAGTGTATTAATTCTTGTATTTCTTTTCCAAGGACTCTCATAATTCCTTCACAAATTTCTTGAAACTGTATACGTTATATAACGAATTGTAAATATAATTATTGCATAAAAAATCTGAATGTTTCCAAGCATCCAAAGCAATTATTGATGCTCTATTATTTTTCCCTTCTTGTACGGTGGGAGCGTCTTCATTTAAGAACTTTACCAAGTTGAGGTTGTAAGATAGAACAACATTTTGTATTGCCATCTCTTGAAATTAGCCCTAATGAGTTTCTCTGATTTCTCTCCATGTAGAACGGAGTTTAGAGGGACAGTAACAACCGATATGAACAATTCATTCTGAAGTTCCCATAGTAGAATTGTCGTTCGAAGTAGAGTCGGTATTAAAAACCAGATTCATTTATGTTTACACAAAACAGAAGATCAACCAAATCAAAAAAAGAGTAGAAGAAGTTAAACCAAATAATAGTTTAACCGAAATAAAAAGGGTCATTCCAACAACTCAAAATTTCGACTTAAGATTGTTGGATGGATATGATGTATGGAGTGACAAACAAACGTCTATAGAATCTTTATCAAATTTTTGCTGGGTAGAGTAACGCCAATAAAACTTCAAATGAATAATACCAAATGGATGCAAAGTCAAGGCAAGTGTTGAACACTTTGTCCTTAAGTCGACTTTGTCCCGTAACGGTGCCTACGATTTATGGCAATCAACGCCCAAGATACAACAATTTCTTCTTCTTGTGTGAGTAGCACTTCAACATACAAGAACGACGAACTAGAATTTAGTCTATGTGCTATTTAATGCAAAAATAAAGAAAACCAAAATTTTATGCAATATATATGCAAAATTTGGTTGAGAGAGAGAAAAGAATGTTGTGCTATGATTGCAAATCATTGGTGTGAAGAAAAGGATGTCCTAAGGGTCCTATTTATAGAGTATGAGGGGTTGTGGATGAAGTGTTGCGAGCCAAATCTCGTAACCTTACAAACAGAAGCAAATTTTGTTGTCGCTAACCTTTTCGCTCAAGCGACAATGACACTTTTTCATCAGAGCTTTTGTTGCTCTCCTCTTGCTCGAACGACAGGTGAGCGATAGATATAGTCATATTTTAGCCCGTATATCCTCTTTTCTATCTAACTTTGGACTGCAATTTCTCATTCATCCGGAATTGATTTTGAGATTCCAAATATACTACGAGATCTACTCGATGAGTGGAACAAGTTGGTCTATTCACATTTGTAATTTGACCATTGGACCATGTTCGAATATTTACTTAAAGTTGACACTGTGTCACTTGTTCAAAACTATACTTAACCAAATTTTTGTTTTTTTAAACTAATTCCAACAATCCCCAACATGAATGGAAATTCCTTGATATGCACAATATAATGCAAATAGATGGAGACTTAATAAAAGAGTACATGCGACAAGTTATAGCTTCAAGATAGGTGGCTTGTGGCTTTGAACCTTATTTAGTTAAATACAATTGAATTTACTAAGCTAATTGGTGAACGTGATCTCTTGAACCATTCAGTCGTTCGTGTAAATTAAAATAATTTTACTAACACCATAACTCATTTAACCATTTCAGTTCTCAATTACTAAGATAATTGGTGAACGTGATGACTTCTTGCTTAAACGATAGTGACACGTTTTCAACATAGCTTCTCTCGCTAGCTTGTTACTGGCCTCCCGCTCAAGCGACATGCGAGTGATAGGCGAACAACAGAGATAATTTCAGCCCGTGTATCCTCTTTCCTATATAACTTATGACCGCAATTTCTCATTTATCCATAATTGGTTTTGAGATTTCAAATATACTACGACGATCTACTCGACGAGTAGAACAAGTAGATCTGTTTAAATTTATCATTTGACCATCGGATCAAATTCGAATATTTGCTCAAATTTGACACCGAGTCACTTGTTCAAAATTGTACTTAACCAAATTTTTTATTTCTTTAAACCAATTCCAACACAAAGATCACGCCTAAATGAGTTGGATTGAAAACCGGCCATATGATTGAGGGATTTGTATCCCAAACTTCCTTCTTTGATTTATCATAACCCAACTCACATCAGCATTATGTTTTCCAACGTCCCCAAAAGGTTGAAACAAGAAATTGATTAAAGAGAAAGAATATAACATTTGCATCAGTTTCGATTCATATTTTGGCATACAAACTCACAAACTTCAATTTTTGGTAGCAAAGAGGTATTCAAGTGGAAACTTTCAGAATTAGATGATTAAGTACTCTAAAAGTAGTTCTTTGATACGAAAAGTGAAAAAAAAAAAAAGATTGGGGACTCAAAAAAGGTGTACTAGAAGTACTGTTTCTATTTCCATCCAAAACGATTTCTTTGATATGAAAAGTGAAGTTTGGGACCCATAAGAAAAGAATGGGGACCTAAGTGCTAATGACCCCAAAAGGATGCAGGCAATGGCTGCAATTTTCCCAAAATAAAAATGCACTCAAATTAAAAGAAAGTTTGATATCGAAGAATATTTGTATTTTCAGTTTTCAACTGATTTTAATATAGATGAGTTTCTTGTCCTTTTCTATATTTCCTTTCCCAGTCAATTACATAAAGAGGGTTGCAGAAAGTTAGGAACAAGCCTTGCTACCCAAATATCAGATATAAACCTGCACAAATGGGAATCCATCTCCATAATCACCCCAACCCACCCAAAAAAGGAAAGAAAGAGAAGCCATAAGAACAAAATCCAAAGCACATGCCTCATTCATGTCTTTATAACACAATACAATATCTTTGCACAGTGAGATTACATTCATAGGCTATTATGATTTTACCAAGGGAATATAAAAGAAAATGGACGTTGAATACAGTTGAAAATATGTATTTTTTTTCCTCTCCTATGTGGTGCCTAATGACTTGCAATTTACATCCTGGTGAATTTGCGTGACACAAATTGGAAGAGTACAAAAGTTACGAAAAGTTCCTGTTAACTGAAAACAAACAAGTATTTTAGAACCATATAAATTATGGGAGTACAAGCTAAAGTCCTAGGCCCTCAATTTCGATCTAAATTTATTATGTGGTGTGGGCTTTTTATTCTAGTTGGGTAGAAGAGAAACGACAAGAACATAGCCTAAGTTGTTCTTTCGCTTCATTTCGGTTTTGTTGATGTGAATCAAAATTTAAGTTTAAGCCAATAAATATTATCTATAGCCACTTTCATCCTATCGACTGTGTAATAAATATAATCCAGATACCTACTTTTTGGCATTTCCAAAATCAAATTCTCCCAGATCCTATACTTATCATATGACAAATTATAGATCTATTACAGATATACGATGTGTAATAATTTGCAAATCATAAATTACGAGTCAAAGAATCCTTACTTGAAAAAATGAATTCCAAAATAGGGTAGAAACAAGCTACGAAACAAAATCATCACAACTGAATGCATTAAAGAATGATATTGGCTAGAATCAACTCTTAACCACATTTAAACTATCAACTAAATCAATGGCATGGTACCTATATGGAGGCTTAAAAATGGGTATGTTACTAGTGACTGAATACAATGGCACCTTCGATAATGATGGTAAAGCGGAATTATCCATAACTTCTAAACTTAAAAATAGAATTCGAGTCACACTTAAATTCTAACATATCATACGACAAATTATAGATCTATTACAGATACATGTGATTATCATAAGCTTTGTTGTAATGTCAGATAAAATAGAAAAGCAAATTTATTAGTAGCTCGTAATCTCAGTTAAGATCAACATATAAGACAAGTGGCATGAATGAGACACATTTTCAAACCACATAATTGGCAGATTAAAAATAGTGCAAGCATAAATAAAACCATCAACATATGACTGTAGAAGCCAAATTCAAGGCGTACTTATCTTCCTTCATTCTTAGCCTTCTTCCTTAAGGTGCCCTTTCCTCGAAGTTTAGTGATTTCATTCAAATTTTATCTTGCTGTATCAAGGAGTTGATACAAAATTTGACATATATATTCCTTGCATGTTCAAGAATATTCATATATTGATATGTTAGATACCTGAAACTCAATGGATGATATTTTATCTTTCCTCAGGGAATCTAAGCGCAGAAATTAGGCTATGTTACTAGTTCTCTCAATTGTCACAAATTCTTTGCTTATAAAGTTTCAACAAATAAAATGATAATTCTAAGTAAAGATTTCTTGTAATATATTAAACCAAGTATCATGTATTTTAAATCAATTACTTCACATCTCATAGGTATTGGAGAGAGCAAAAAAAGTCCACATCTCTGCTCAGAAAGTTCAAAAAAAAGTAGTTCCGTGCAATATAATGATATCAGAAGACTTAGAATGAATTGGATGAGATATATGTTAGAATTCAGCTGAATACTGTAATGTAAGTCTCGTAATGTCTTTGATAGCGCATGGCTATTTTCTCCCAGTTGCAGGTTTCCTATTCTTATAACATAATATAACCTCCAAATTGCAATGGCTTCAACTTGTATATGTAGAGTTGCTAAACTCATTGTGTAGATTAAGATTAATTGTTATTGTGCAATCTAAATGAATATCATGTACATAATATCCATACCTCCAACACTACTTGAGCCTCATGGTCAAATACTTTGCAAAGTGTTGTGAAACGAAGATGATACCGGATTAATCTAATGCCACTTTGCTGGAGAAAATAAGATATTATAGCCATAATATGAAATAAAGATCCTAAAGACACAAGAACAAAGTAATTTGCAGAGTAAAAGAGATTTTACTATAATATGGAGAAAAAATACAAAAGTTTTGTATTTATGATTTTGTCTTAACTTTATCTTAATTATAATAAATAGCCAATTATATATGGGGTATGTCCAAAACCTAATAGAAGAGTTGTAATTGAAGTAGAATATAAGAAAACTCCTCAAAAAGTGAAAATGAATTGGGTCGATAATACTGCCCTTTGATCGGGTAGCTAGAGCCAAGCTAGCGGTGCCATGGCGCTCGAGCGGTATGCTAACATCGACAGGTGTCAGCTTCTCTACTTTTGACGCTCAGCTAGGCCTAGGCTAGCGAAAATGCGGTGATATAACCTTTCGTTCCTCTTCAAGTCTAACACAAATTTTAAGTGTCAGTTCGGCTTCCAAATAGAATTTCAACTAGAATTGGCCAAGTAAATTTGAATAGGATTCCACAATAGCATTCCAAATATAATTCCACTTAACATGCACTTTAAGTAGAATTCCTGATTATCTTCAACAAAGAATTTGAATCACACCCAAATTCTAACAAACTATACATTGACACAAATTTCACTACAACGAATAAAACTTTAAAAAAATTTCCACCTGGAGACATATTCCACTACAAAGAATAAAGTGAAATCTTCAATGAAAAAGTACAAATGAACATCTGTATAAAAAAATTCCCAACTGAAAATATTCTCCACCTCTGCCACTCGAACCAGAGGCAAAAATGATCTAATAATCACTACACAAAGCTAAAACAAGCACTATAATAGAATAACAATTGAATGCATCAAAATAAAAATCTTGGCTTGAATCGACACCGTTAACCACATTCAAACCATCAACTAAATTAGCATAATTGTACTTATGTAAAGTCTTATGGCCAAAATGGGTTTTTTTAGTAGCAGTTGAATACAATGACACAGCCAATGATGATGGCAAGGCAGATTTACTCATAATTTCTAAATTCAACTGAGAAGTATTCTTTAAAGAAGGCCCTAAATTAGACTCCAACGGTACATAATCTGACTCCAAATCTACTCGAGTTCTTAAAATATGCTAATTGCTCAAAGATTTTGTATAACACTACAAGATATATAAATGAGATCTTCTATGTCCCTTTATCAAAACATGAGTCCCTTTACTAACTTTTAGGACTTCAGTTTCAATAATATACATGTACCCTTTTGAATCAAGAATACTTAAGGATAAGATTTCTTTTCAGAACATGTCTAATTGCATCAAGTATTCTAATTGTCCCATCAATTATCTTTATTCTGACTCGGCCAATACTGGCTATCCTATAAGGTGTATTATTATCGGTCATTACAATGCCTTTTGAAACCTCTTCATATGTTGAAAATAAGTCCCAATTAGGAAACATATGAAAAGTGCAAGTTGTATCAAGAATCCAAGTCTCGTCATATTTAGAGTTGTAGTCAGACATAAGTAAAAAGTTCTCCATCACTATTAG
The DNA here is from genome assembly GCA_903798395.1 of Fraxinus floribunda. Taxonomy (NCBI): domain Eukaryota; kingdom Viridiplantae; phylum Streptophyta; class Magnoliopsida; order Lamiales; family Oleaceae; genus Fraxinus; species Fraxinus floribunda. Next base: position 9,624 of record CAIGRS010155258.1, on the reverse strand, counting down.
GATTTTCTATAATACTTGCTTTCCCTAAAGTTTCTAACCGTTGATTTGCAGTCAGTTTTGTTTTATTTTGCTGTTAAGTGCCCATTTCTCTTGCAATAATTACAAAATTTGAAGTTAGATTTTGACTTGCCCAATGTACGTCCACCATCAATAATGAGGCCATCTCCATAAACCTTAGATGCAATAAGATGCTTTATCTTCTTCTTTGAATACATAGCATAATAGATTTCTTTGATGGTAAGAGTATGACGACTATATAAATCATGTTTCAAAAAGACATGTATGAAGTGGGTAATGAACACAATAAAATCAATTCCAAATCTTCTTCATCATATTTTACCTCCAAGGTCTCCAAATTAGTGTTGATTTCCTTAAAAGTAGCTAAGTGATCCTCCGTATTTTCTATTATACAATGAGAATATAAACATTGCTTCAGATGTAATTTGCTAGTAAAACTCTTTGTCATGCATAATTGCTCCAATTTTAACTATAATGCAATGGTTGACTTCTCCTTCAAAATGTCATGATGAATATTATTTGAAAGATGAAGATGTATTAGAGATAGGGCATTTCAATCCCCTCGGAGTCCAAGTTGTAAGCATCTTGTTAAATCTCAACAATGCCTCATTCAAATCCATTTGAGCAAGTATTGATCGCGTATTCACCTATCACAAAGAGAATTTTGTATTGCGATTTAATAGCAGAATACCATACTTCATTGTTGCTACCACGAAAGATCAAGTTAAGCTATTAACTTGATCAAAACCTCGATCTTCTTAAGAATCTCAAAACCAAAAACTCTGATACCTGTTTGTTTGAAACGAAGATGATACCGGATTAATCCAATACCATTTTGTTGAAGAAAATAAGAGNGAATACCATACTTCATTGTTGCTACCACGAAAGATCAAGTTAAGCTATTAACTTGATCAAAACCTCGATCTTCTTAAGAATCTCAAAACCAAAAACTCTGATACCTGTTTGTTTGAAACGAAGATGATACCGGATTAATCCAATACCATTTTGTTGAAGAAAATAAGAGATTGTAGTTACAATATGAAGTAAGGATTTCAAAGACACAAAAACAATATAATTTATAGAATAAAAGAGATTTTACTATAATATAAAGAAAGAGTATAGTAAAATCAAGAAAGAATAGAAAGATTTTGTGTTTATGATTTTGTCTAACTTCATCTTAATCATAATGAAGAGCCAATTATATATAGGGAACAAATAGGAGACATTCAAAACCTAATAGTAGAGTTGTAGTTGAGTTAAAATGCAAGAAAACTTGTCAAAACGCGAAAAATTGGCCTTGGCAAGAAACACTGTCGCTCGAGTGGTAGGCTAGCACCAGCGGGCATCGCTTCTTTGCTTTTGGTGCTCGAGTGTCCAACTAGTTCCAGGCTAGAGAAAATGTGGTGAAGAAAGACTTCCATTCCATAACTTCAACATCTTCAAGTCCAACACAAATTTCAACTCCCATTAGGGCTTCCAAATAGAATTTCAACTAGAATTTACAAAGTAAACTTAAATAGGATTCCACAACAGTATTCCAAATAAATTCATCTTAATGTGCACTTTAATTAGAATTCTTAGTTATTTTTAAAAAAAGAATTCGAGTCACACCAAATTCTAATTCAAAGAATCTCATAGCTCTTTTCTAGTCCCAACTGAATAAGGGAAAATAATGAGGCAAAACCAATTTTGAATGAAAACATAAAGTAAAGAATAACTCATATAGAAAATCGAGGAAAAAAATTGTGAAGAAACATAGAAAATGGCGCTTACTAATGGATGGCGAAATTGAAACACAGTGTACATGCATAAGATCAATGTTTATGCTCGAATAGCTGATCAACTTTAGAAACTTATTGCACCTAAAAACTGTGTAGAGTTCAAGTAGATGGATATGAAAACTGCTGAAGCAATTATAGCTAGAAGTAGTCATTTTAATTTCTAGAAATGTTGTATTAATGTGTGCTACACCGAATTCCTTGTTCGATTAGAGTTATAATTCCACGAAAAAAACAAGTTTCACATCCCCTGAATCCTAAGAAATTTGATTAGAGTACATAGACATACACGTCATGTGCTTAGGCTTCTATATGCTTCAATACAGTTAAAGTATACCAGAATTCAAGATTCGCATTTCTTTTCCCTAGTCAGATCTAATAAATGCAAAAAGAATTACCTGTCAAATGAGTATCGTCAATCTTGTGGATACCTTATATTGATACTTATTGTTCCTCCATTTTAAAATGACTATCCGGCTTGACTTTTGATTGGAATTAAGACCGATAAATATGTTACCCAGCATTAAGTTTGTTTAATGGTCATACATGTAAAATTGAAACTGTATTGATCAGAAAACTATTTGATGCACGGTGATAACATGGACTATCATTATTTTGAAGAAAAAAAAAAGGACAGATCAATGAGGTGCATAATGACTATAAGGGCTTGGACCGTCTCATTATCAAGAATAAATATCCGCTTCCAAGGATAGAAAACGTATTTGATCAGTTGAATGGTGCAAAGGTTTTTCGAAAATCGATTTAAATCAGGCTATATATAACCAACTCAAAATAAATGGGGAGGGGGGGGGGGGTAACATACCTAAGACAATATTTAGAATTCGATACGGCTTACCAAAATTTTATTTGAAGTAAGAAAGTCTACTCCATGCCCTTAGCTTTAGGCTTTTAACTGGAATGTTTTTGGAAGTAATTAAAAGGTAAGAACATTTGGATATGCTACATGTAAGTTCAGTCTGACCAGATTTTTCGAACCACAATTTGGAGTTTGGGAATAAGATAATAAAAGATAACTCTTTCACTAAAACTTTATTGACCTCATTTTTATACCATTGACGTGAAAAAAAATACCTGGCCCACTCGCTTTATCATAAGCGATTCCAACACATTGCAGATTACTAGTCAACGACACTTTGGATTTGAACGAAAGAGAAGCTTTACAATGCGACTAAAAGCTAAAATCAAACATCTAAATCTACCAATCAAAGATTCAACTTAAGAGGGGAGGATTTGTAGCTTTAAATTGATATATTTGCAATACCCTTTCATACTATGTTCCTCCCCTATCAATATTTATTACATGCGAAATGATATCCATTGGATGAAAAGGCATGTGGCTTCATCTTTTGAACCGAAGTGACCAATTCTAGCCGTCAATTTGAAACTACTAGTTGTGGTGAGTTTAATGCTCTAAAAATGAAGGGCAGTCACCCTACAACCTAAGTTGATAAGACTGACATATTACTCACTACATGTATCACATCAATCATTCAAATAAGATTTTATCCATATATGATCTTCAAAGGATGTTGGATCTCTTTCCATGGTATTTATAGTATTACATGCGAAATGATATCCATTGGATGAAGAGGCACATGACTTCTTCTGAGCCGAAATGTCCTATTCTAGGCATCAATTTGAACATACTAGCATGTGGTGCATTTAATGCTCTAAAAATAAAGGGCAGCCACCCTACAACCAAGGTTAACAAGACTGACATATTACTCATTACAGGTATCACATCAATCATTCGAATATGATTTTATCAATAGGTGATCTTCAAAGGATGTAGGTCATCCCTTTCCATGGTAGAGCCTCGAATTTGGCTTCGCTACTTTGGAGAGGAGCCTCTTGTGGGGTGCCTCCACGTGGGATACCATGTAGGCTTCATTTGGAGCCTCGGTAGGTCAGGCGTAATAATAGTTTCCCAAATCCATGTATAATTATTCATGTTATGCGTGGACTTCTGTTTTGTGCGATTTGTTAGGGCAAATGTTTTCCAGTCATGGTTAGGTTTTTGATGCATCACAAAAGTCCCTCTATCTTAATTCTATTTAAGTCATTACTTTCTAATCCAACCATTTTTTACACTAACTCAAATTCACTAGTCCAGAGACTTAAGAAAGGCTTTCATTCTAACCTTCCAATATGCATAATTGCTTCCGTAAAAAAAAGGAGGCACAGAAAAAGATTGACTCATCTAGATTAAGTTAGAGTCAGGAATCAAATTGATGCTCTAATATCACTTAAAAGCTACGATTTCGACCCAACTAACACTTGAAGGGGGTGGATGAGTGTTTGTATGCAGAATTTAAATTTCTTAATTAATAAAAGAAGCAAACCACAATTATTAACTTTATCTTTTGCTATGTATAGTATTGATTGAAGAAAATTAGCATATTGAATTAATTATCAGAACGGAAGAGACATTTGTGCCATTTCGTGGAATGAAGAATGACATTAAAGGAAGGCTACAAACCAACAAATGATATTTCATAATTTCCATTAAGCATTTCCATTTCAAGAACTAGGACTCTGCAGTTTAAATTACAATAAGACTTATTCCAAATCAACTATAAAAAAATGCTTACTATGGAAATATGATAGAAAAATCCTATACATTCTACCAAGGACCAAAGATGATCACCGTAAAGCCAGCTATTGTGCCATGAACAGTTATTATATCCTTCAAATACACTTTTTAACCCGCCCATTGAGATGCATTACAAGGATTAAATATTGGCCTCCTCGATGAACTAGCATTTTGAGATACCATTACAATACCACATGTAGTAGCTTGATAAGCCATTCCAGAAGACCAGAAGGATCTCTGGCAACAACAGCCTAGGAATGAAATGGGTGGCACTTGACATCCAATCTTCTATGGCACTTGGAGGAGGCGATGGCAGGAATGACTTCATTCGTAATGTTATAGCAAGTAAATTGGAGAAAATGAAATTAACTATTTGTATGAAAAAAAAAAAAAGACACAACTTACACCATGAAATTCAAGAGGGAAAACACTTGTTGCGGATGGTCTCGGTGTCTCCTCAACGACTCCTAATGGTGTTCCATCGTTGTACGGAAAATCGGGATAGTAATATGGCATTGCATTACTTAACATAAACATAAACATTAAAACATAAAATTGCAAGTTTTTTTTTTAAGAAACTGCTACTTTTAAAGATCGACAGCAATGTAGATATATTTTAGTGTAGGTTCTACTTGTTGTCCCAATTATTAAAAATGAAAGATGTTAACATGGTAATGTTCTAAATATACATTTGAAACTAGGGATGATAAAAAAAGTTCGACAAATCCAATACCTACGGAGTCCCACCCCATGACTCGCTTAATCGAGTATTCAGGTCAGGGACGAGGCGGTTAACTTCGCCCCAGGCGGGTAATGGGTACCCCACCCCATCCCGGGCCACCCTGTTTAATTTTTATTTTATATTTTAGAATTCAATACTTTAAATGAAAAAAACTTTACGACATTTCATTAGTTCTAATGAAAAATGGTAACTAAGATTATCTAAAAAATATGACAAATAATAAAAGTCTTAATTTATTAAATATATTTGTGTAATTTAGCTTTTAAAAATAATTAAGAAATATTTTGTTATCTCACTTTAATGAATGTGGGCAATAACATGAATTTAAAAAAAAAAAAAAAATAGGTAGTAAATGGGGTATGGACCCTGCCTTAAACGGGTAATACGGTGGGTACGAGTAGGAAATTAACTCACGGGGCGGGGAACGGGGGAGGCTCCTTGACCCCGACCCACCCCTATTTGAAACCACGTACTTACCTTGATAATTGACTAAAACATTTGAAGTTGGCGAGGGAATGAAATTTGAAGATGACAATTGTTGTGTTAGTGAGCGACTTTCCTCGTTACCCTACATGAAATGAAAATTGAACTAAAAAATGCCTCCAATACATTGACCAATAATAAATATTTACAAATATAACTTGTGAATATGAGAACGATGTGGGTAACAAATATTGTGCTTGTTGCGGGGAGACGGGTGCATCATGTCCAAGATTGTTTTTCCTCACTCTTGGTCTTTGTCCTTTGCTTGAAGTCGATGTTGCCTGCATGACATGGGAATAATTGATATTTGATATTCCTTCGGATGAATGGGACACAAAAAAATAATTTTGAAATAAAAATTACCTTTTGTTTTCTTCAATCTCGATTTCAATGGACTTTTACTACGCAGTTTCTTTGGCACATCCTTCCTTTTTTAGCATTTAGGATCTTGTATGCTACTACTGCATGTATCATGTGATGCTCTAGATTGGGAGCCTAAATGCAAACTAGACTGGGAAAAGCTATTACTTCCACAACTTAGACTTCGAAGACATTAGTCTTTAGATTGCAATCGAATCCAATCTATTATCGCACGAGTTCACTCTTTGTCATCTGCCATAATGTCTCCCAATATAACAAACACTTCATACCATAGTTTTAAAAATCGGACCGGACTGGCCGGTTCGGATTGGGAATCATTGAACCGGACCTTGATCCGGTCCGAGCCTCCCTAGTTTTTAACTAGGTAGATAACCCGCGTAATACCCGACTGAACCGTCGGGTTTCCACTAAACCGATGGCCCAAAAACCATGGAACCCGATCGGTCCAACATGGTGAATAAAAGGTCCTAATTCCTAAAAACCCACAAGGTAAAACCCATTCCAGTAGATCGATGCCGCAGCAACCAGAAGGTAGAAATTGAAGCCTCTCAAGAATCTAAAGTTTGAATTTCAAGTTGTATTAGATGGTACTACCTGCTGGAGATGGTGCTGTTGTAGTGGCTACTTCTGTTGACGGTGTTACTGGTAGAGCAGCTGAGCCCAAGAAAGAGGAAAAAGGTGGAGGAGAAAGAGGAATCAGTCTATCAGATGATGATATGGGTTTCGTTCTCTTTGACTAAAAGGGGTCAGGAGCAAAAAATATTGGGGGTATACAAACTACTTTCTTTGCCTGACTTCTTGCAGATATCAAATCAAAATCAGAACTTTAATATTCCTTTTTTTTAGCCTTTCAAGACTTTGTACATTTTTTGCCCTTTGGAAAGCTGAAAGAGATGGACAATAAAAGTGGTTTATGCATGTGTTTGGAGGAACAGTGGTTACAAATAAGGAAAATTTGGCCATTATGTGAATCATTATGGCACCCCTTATGTACCTATAGCAAAACCTTACAAATAATAACATAAAAGTGAACTAACAAATTCTAATTTACTTTTCAGGTCGGATTAATTATTTTTGCAAAACCCTATTTGGGAATTCTCAACTTTGGCATGTTAATCTCCTTAAAACTCGAATTATTTACACTAATTTATGAAAGTATATGGTTTTCCTATAGCCTATACGTGCTGTTGTATAAAATCAAAGAATTTTCTTCAAAAAAAAAATTAAAAAATTCTAAGAATTTGAAAGTTACATCATGGTCTAAGAAGAAGATCTCACCTTCGTTTAATAAAGCAAAAAAATTTCTCTATCAACCAATATTTATTTTGAATAATTTACTTTATAACATGTGTTTTATGCATGATTATTTTTAAATGTTGATTTATTTTTGGAAGAAATTCTTATAATTTATGAAACTATCTTGTTTATTTTTGCCACATAAATTAGTCTTTGATCAGCGATTATTTATTGCTTCAAATCTATATTTCATTACGTAAGATTTACAATTTGTTAAGTTTTGATATAGAAATTGATCTTTTTTCTTCACCTAAATCACATAAGGTTAATTTTGTTAGTATTAGAAAATATCAAAATTTTATTATCGTTATTTATCAATTATTATATAAATACAATAATTGACCCACCGGTCCAACCACCGGGTCACCGGTCGAACCACTGACCCATTGACCCGCTACATTGTTCAAGTCAGTGTCCGGGCCGGATCTAACAATTATGCTTCATACATTCTATCGTACCTCAACTGGCTAAGAGTGCTAACCAGACTGTCGTAGTTCACAACGACTTTTGTGTGGGCTCTACTAACATATCTTCTCTATATTCTCAATATGTACCTCTCTGGTAGTGATGTGACATCATTACACATCAACACTGATATGACATGTCTGCAAAAGATTCCATGAAACTAGAATGAATATTAATAATAGAGAAATGGGGATAGAGTAGAAAATACAAATCTAGGGCAATATGTGACAATTAAAAATAATATCGCAGTCTTGTGCACGGAATGTGATTTTTATGCCTATCATTTTCTTCGTAAACAACGTCCTTCTCTACCTCATACGTCTTCTTCGAACACTCATCCGATGCAGATATCATATCATAATATACCTTCCCAATTACCTCATCTTGAAATTTCCGAAACTTTGAAATAGTATAAACTGCCTGAAATTGCTTTTCCATTTCATATTTTGTTGCACAGGGCACCATCTATGAGTAAGACTTAAAATCTGCTTAGAATTCCTTTTCAGTAGGTTTTGACAAGGGCTGTTCAAATTATTGGGGACTGAACTGCATCTAAGCTACGCATATCATTCCTAAATGGATGGTCAGACAGAAAGACTTAACCAGAGTTTAGAGATGTACCTACGTTGTATGACATTTCATCAACCTAAACAGTGGACTAAGTGGTCGTTATTGGCCGAGTGGTGGTATTACACCAAAAGCCACCACAGTTAGCCTTATGACCTTATCAGCTTACTAACATTGCAGCCGTTGATGAATTGGTGCAAGAGAGACATCGTATGGACCAATTACTCAAAGAACACTTGGCTGAAGCCCGGGCAAGGATGAAATTTTATGCCAATCAGCACAGAACTGAAAGGGAATTCCAAACGAGAGACTGGGTGTATTTGAAACTCCAACCATATAAGCAGCAATCCATAGCTACACAGATCAACCCCAAATTGTCTGCCAAATACTATGGGCCCTATCAAATTATCAGAAAGATAGAGCAGGTGGCTTATGAACTAGAACCTCCCAATGGTTCTAAAATCCACCCCATTTTCCATGTTTCACTGCTTAAGAAGAAGATAGGAGAAGCAGAAGTGCCTATTCTGCTTGTTCCAGGTATCAATGAATTAGAACCACATCATGGCATACCTCGGGCAGTCTTGCAGACCCGTATAGTTAAACAGAATAACCAGGCTATCACTCAATGGTTAGTACAATGGGTGAATGCTTCCACGGAGGATGCGACATGGGAAGATGCTGCAACAATTCAGATGCAATTTCCTGACTTCCAACCTTGGGGACAAGGTCGATTTGAGGGGTAGGATTGTCATAATCAGACGAAGGAAGGAAGATCATGGAGAAAGAATAAGAAAATGTCCCAACGGCACTACTAGAAATTCGAAACCGGAAACGACACTGTTTAGCTACTTCACATTTAATTGTTTTAGCACATCACGTTTTATGAATTTCCAAACACGTTTTCTACAATACTTAAACAATAAGGGCAAATGGGCGAGTTGTTAAATGTCAGAATTTGTTTCTCTTCTCCATCTTCTCTAAAATTCTCTCTCTCTCACTTATTCTGTTCATTTGTAATTCATTTAATCAATTCAGTGAAATATTCTTACAGTTTGGGTGTTGAATTACTATTGAATTCCGTAAATTGTGAACTAAATTTCGTTGTGATTTGTTGGAATTGTTTGATTTTTGTTTCCCTCCAAAAATAAAGGCTCCACGTCATCGTTCCACTAAGACGCCAGGTATGCAGCAGCATCCACGTGTACTGTCGAGTTGGCGGAAAGTCGATCGACGCTGTGAAGGCTCTGAAGTACTTCAGAAACCCCGTTACCAAAGCTCCT
>CAIGRS010155253.1:0-17664 GCA_903798395.1 Fraxinus floribunda | reverse complement strand
TTTTTTTTCGACTCGGGCTCGGCTCGATTCATTGACATAGCTACCCATGTTACATAAACATAGTCATTTTAGTAGTTTTAATTTATCGTCTCCTCATGAATTTATATAAGTAAGTATGATGTACAACAAGCATTATATATATAGGGTGTTAGAGCCGCATTATTTTGAAGAATATATTTTAGAATAGTAAATTGATGGAGAATGTATGGTTGGGAAAAAAAAGGAAAAGTTATTGATGTGATGAAAAATATTATTTTATTGAAGAATATGTGGTTAAAAATGAGTACAAGAATGAAAATGAAAATGCAAATTTTAGCCGGTGTTTGATATCCATTAAATTTTTCAATCTCATTCTTCTACTTATTTTCAACCACATATTTTTCAATAAAATAATATTTTCCATCACATCAATAACTTTTCCTTCTTTTTCAACCACATATTTTCTATCAATTTACTATTTCAGAATACATTTTTCCAAAAAAATGTGACTCAAACACACCCTAATGCGTAACAAATCGAGTCATATATAAACTCCAAAGAAGATTCAAGATCTCGACATGTTTATGAATTATATGTATGATTTTCAACTATGTAATAGACAAAAGCCTTGTGATTCATGAACCTGCAGGACAGGACTTCACGCCCAAGAAAAACAGACTGATTTCAAATTATAATGCAACACATGGCACATGTAATTAGCTGTAAATGATGATTAAAATGCTTCCTTGTCTCCTTGATCACACGTTTTCTACAGTAATATCCTGCATTCATCGAGGGTCATGCTTAGGGTTTTTGGACAGCAAAATCGTGCTTCATTATTCTGAAAATTCCAAGATTTTACACGTAAAAACATGAGATGGCTGCATCTTGTTGATATTATTCTGATTCATGTATGCTGTGGACAGAGTCAGAGAGAATTCACGTTGGCATGTTTGCATGGAAATAAGGTTTATCAGTAATATGTTTTTCTTTGCATTCCCATTCAATTCAACTTCCTGCAGAATACTTTTTGACTGGTTTTTTTTTTTTTTCTCACGTATATACACTTACATAAATTCCAAAATAATTCAAAGATCAGATAATTGTTGACCACGAGAGGTCATTTCTCTGCAGGTTGTCCACACATATATACACACGTATGTATATATACATACAGTAGATGCATGGAGGTGGGGTGGGGGATGGGGCAAGAGAGGGATGAGACATGGTGTACAATCATGGGGATTTGACAGAGGGAAGCAGTAATCTATTGTCGGACACTTTGCGTACAAAAGCTCAAAAATTATACTAAAAAACAAAGAGAGAAATGACAGCTCCTTAGCCTTTCCCAAATACGTCCCCCCATTCAGTAAATCTACACATGTTTTGTCTCCCTCTTCACTTGTTTTTATCCACGTGTAAATTTACAAAGTTACCCCGGAATCAAGTAATATAATTTAAATTTATTTATTTATTTAGCTAGAAATTAAAATCAAGATTTTAATATAATTCAAAATCAACAATTAATTTTAATTATATATTTTATGAAATTCACAACTTTTCAACCATTTATTTTATCAATTTTTTTTTATCAAAATCTATTAAAATCTGAACGAGTGCTTAGTTTCTAATAGTTTAAATTCGTAGATGAAATGTCAATAGAGTATTAGGAAAGGTCGAATCACCTCACCACTCATCAAATAATATATTTTGCACATGTTGGATCTTTTATAAAAAAAGGGTCGATAACTTGTTACACAAACGGTCACTGAATGACCTTTATGATTTTAATTCAAACTTAAAGGACCAAAATACGTGGACATAGAAGTTTGGTCACTTTAAGTACAAATTTCTTATTATTAAGTGTCACATTTGGAGCCTCTAATCACCACCTTCCGGCCACCAAGACCACCGGTCTCGCATCACTCTCCTCTACAACCTCCAACCAACCGTCAGCCACAAAATATCAGGAATCAGCAGAAAATCGAGCCCAAAAATCCCATCTCGTGAACTCCTTTTCTTCCATAAAATCCACCTCCAACGACGCCCATGTTATTTGGTGATTAATTGGTGCAATTGATTCATGACCCAGTGTATTACCAACTTGAATTGAATGTATTAAGGCCGAATTTGATGATTTTGGTAGTGTAGAAACCTCAATCGAAGGAGGACAAAATGGACTGCCTTGCGTGACCAAAATACGTGGACATAGAAGTTTGGTCACTTTAAGTACAAATTTCTTATTATTAAGTGTCACATTTGGAGCCTCTAATCACCACCTTCCGGCCACCAAGACCACCGAATCCGACCACCACCGGTCTCGCATCACTCTCCTCTACAACCTCCAACCAACCGTCAGCCACAAAACATCAGGAATCAGCAGAAAATCGAGCCCAAAAACCCCATCTCGTGAACTCCTTTTCTTCCATAAAATCCACCTCCAACGACGCCCATGTTATTTGGTGATTAATTGGTACAATCGATTCATGACCCAGTGTATTACCAACTTGAATTGAATGTATTAAGGCCGAATTTGATGATTTTGGTAGTGTAGAAACCTCAATCGATGGAGGACAAAATGGACTGCCTTGCGTCCCAGCCTGTTCGTCTACATTGCGCCCAAATTGTTGATGACTCGTGGTTGGAGTAGATGCGCCATGAAGGGAGGATGCCAAAATAGGTGGTCCGCGATCATGGGGACCACCGTCGCGCCGGAAAATGTGATTGTTGGCCTAGAGTTCGATTTAGATTTTCTGTGTTATTTGATGTAATTGGACCATGTACGGATGTGCTATGTTGAGCTTGAGCGACCTGCGGGGTGTTATTAATATGGGCGTCGCCGAAGGTGGGTATTCCTGTAGAAAAGGAGTTCGCGAGATGGGGTTTTTGGGCTCGATTTTCTGTTGATTCCTGATGTTTTGTGGCTGATGGTTGGTTGGAGGTTGTAGAGGTGAGTGGTCGGATCCGGCGGTCTTGGTGATCGGATGGTGGTGATTCGAGGCTCTAAAGGTGACACTTAATAGTAACAAATTTGCACTCGAGGTGGTCAAACTTCTATGTCCACGTATTTTGGTCCTTTAAGTTTGAATTAAAATCATAACGGTCCTTAGTGACCGTTTTGCCAAACAAATTAAAATTTCAGTTACCATTTATGAAAGCGCATGAAACTTTAATGACCGTTTGTGAAATTAACCATTTATAAAAACTATATTGGCACCTCAATTGTGGATTGAAGAAATAATTTAGGCAGATAGAGTTGGTTCTTTTCAAGTGGCTTTAAGAGTTTAGATGAGATGGTTTAACGCACCATTTCATTCAAAAGTTTTCGTTGAAGAATTTAAGCCCATGTTTCATGTTACGAGAAAGAAACAAACGTCTGGCCGTCGTCGATTTTTCTAATCTTCTATGACCAGATACGCACTCAGTTTTTGCCGGGTTAAATTGTCGACTATTTTTTTCTACGAGAACTAGGGATAAAACAATTCTTCTTTAGTTTTATTAGTGCGCGCAATCAACTAAATAATATTCTTCCACTGTTCCTCGAGCCACACCACCCGATCCACTATCTAATTTTTCAGTCAACTTTTTCAAACCTTGCTTTCCAACGGTTTAAGACAAGATTTTTTTTCCCTTAAACAACCATTATTTTGCCTAATTATTGTCGACCTAGGAAATTAGCAACATATATAATTGCCAACATGTTTCCTAGTCTAGTTACCCATTTCCTTTTACTACATCTTTTGTAATTTACAATTATATACTGCCAGCTAGAGTTATTATTGTCGAACAAAAGATCCAATTTAAGTCCTTCACACCACTCGATTATGAAAATTTGTGCCCATGTCAAACCTTAAAGCGAATTCAATTTGCATGCGTCGAAGACAAAATTTAAAAGAATTCATGTATGCTAACTACTTAAACATTTAAATGAATTAATTCACGTCCCACCAGTTAACCCCGTAAAATGGATGAACAACTGTACAAATAAGGAGGTTCGAGAACTTTCCACGCATACAATCCAAACATACCCTCCCATACACGTGCTCGTATATACTATCTTAGTATATAACTAGTCGAAATTGTTGCTCTGGTGAATCATCCGGTGATTGATGTGGTTATTAGCATCAATATTCTTCAATTCATGAACTGTAATTTTGGCATGTGACATAGAAGAAACGACATTGCAGGATATGAGGAGGGAGGACTTGATGTTTGGCATCGACCCTACAACGTTTGTCGTGATTTGTGTTTCATTAGTCGTTGGAATATGATTGAGCAATAAAGCACGTACGGATCGTAAGATATATAACAAAATAAGGGAACAAGATTACTGCCATTATCAATTCGAGGCTTTTGTCTAGCCATTTGTCCCTAATTGTTTCTTTTACTATCTAGGATTTTGCTATTTCCAGTCCTGCATGAGATCACATGGGTTTTCATAACTTTGCATCAAGAAATCTTAAACTATCATGCATCGTTACATAAGCTGATGTAAACCCAGTTATATTGAAACCTATGCACAATTCAACAAATTTGTGGTCCTAAATTTTGTCATTAATGAATTCTCCTTAATTTTCTCAAATAGATGTTGTAGATTGACTGAGGATAAAATTAATCATCGATTAATGGATCCATCGTCGGCCTAATAAATCTCCGGAAAATGAAGGAAAAATATGGAACAAGAGCCAAAAACTTCGCCCTAATCATGTTTTAAGAATTTGATAATTAATCGTTGCAATTTTCATCATCATAAAACCGAACCCTTTTTTCTTTAAATTATTACGATAATCGATCTGTAAGTATGGGAAATTTGTTGTCAATATATTCGTGAATAGGATATTTAATTAATTATATATCTAAATGATGTTCGCTTAGATTATCATCAACTAAAATGAGTCAATACATTAAGCATGGCGTAAAATTTCAACTTAACAAATCTATTAAAATATCATTTTGATTCCATAAATAATTAATTAGTTTATTTATTTCAAATATTTCGTATAGACAGTGAATAAAAAGAGCATCAAGATTTTGAAGAATCCTTTGGACCACATTAGTGGAAAAGTTTTCTTTAATGCTAGGCAAATATATGATATATCTCCTCACTTCTCTTGATTTATAAATTACTTAGTATTTCATTTTTTTTTATTCTGATTCTTTTCTTTATTTTAATGATCAGAAATGACAAAATATATACGTAGTATAATCATTTTAGTATTGACTTTTTTAAAAAGAATTTTTTACTCATTACACACAAAAAGTAAAAAAAAATAAAAAAAAATAAAAATAGCAAAAGGCCGAAAAATAGTAAAATAGCATATATTTTTCAATAGACAAATGGAAATTCTCCACCACGATGATATGTCGTAATTTTTCTGTTGCAGTCGTCGTTGTAACGCCCCAAAATTTATTTCACTTTTTTTATTTAAAATAAATAGATTTCAAGTGTTACCAAAAATCTTTTTTATCTAATTTAAACGAAAATTCACTTTTATTCAAATTTTATGATTTGATCGATAATGTTAAACCAACAATTTACATACTGTGATTTAAACCATAAATTTAAAATTTAGCCCATGTTTGATCCATATTATTTTTTTCATTCTCATTCCAATCATACATTTTCAATAAAATAATATTTTACATCACATCAATAACATTTCTTTCTTTTTCAACCACACATTCCCCGTCAATCTACTATTCCAAAATACATTTTTCCCAAAAAATGTGACTCAAACACACCCTTAACATAAAATGTCAAATGCTTGAACATAAAAAAAAAAAAAACTAAAATAACGAGTACAACATTTGACATAAAAATGTTTTTCAAATAAAAAATTGCAATTATCGTTTCTAGAAATTTTACTTGGCGATCCCATAAGCATCACTTAATCAATCTTTCATGTCCGCACGATCTGTTGTAAGAGTGAGTATTTTGAAAACACTCAATAAAAATACGTGCATAGTCCTTTTTAACTTGATATAAAAAAAAAAGTGACATAACATATCGACATTTTTTAGATTTAGAGCATACTGATCACGATATCCAGTAACTCAAATAATTTCCTAAGAATTCATATATTCCATAGGATTTAACATATTCGATTTAACGGCCCATCCCATAGAATTTAACATAGAAATTGACTCGAAGGCTTTAGAGTATTTCATGCCAAAATTTATATAAACATCATAAAAATAAGAATCTATCACTTTGCACTAATATATTCTTACTTCAAATGATATGAAATTTTTTGAAAAGATGAGTTGATATTTTATGAAAACAATTCTTACTCATATAAAATTTTCACAGTAACTTAACCAAACCTTTTCATATTAAACCTTTGAGAGCAAAGCATATTTCACATTAACTAATCATTTATAAAGCTAATTAATTTAGTTATTGTTAAATTTAAAAGGGTAATTATGTTTAATTAATTATAATGTATTGCACCTTTTCAATTCCCAAAAATCAACGTAGCCATTTGTTGTCTTTTTTATACATAAAATATTATAATAACAGAATTTCTTTCTATCACAATAAATTCGAATATAACTACCCCAAAATTATTTCTTCTTGAACTCAATTTAATTTATGTTATTTTATATGAGCTACAAAATGAATATAATATCAATATATTTTTCTCGACTTCTAAAAAACTTAAATATTTGACCCCAAATAAAAGTTACGGTCATTAAATAAAAATATGCATAAGACAATAAATCATATACAAATAGGTGGGTTAAACTTATCTTATTAACCTTTGGACTTTAGTACGACGCTGATGTTAGACATAAACTATTCCATTTGCTAAGTGACCAACATAAATTTTACGCCAAGGTGAAAGTGGTGAATAAAATTCGGGTGTTACAGTTGTCACGAACATATAGAAGATTCAAGATCGATAGTACAATTATTGTTAATGTTTTATGCTTAATTTCAACATCTTATGATCATTTTCTTTCTTAATTATTTCTAAGTGGTTCTTTTTTAATCCAAGTAATTGTGCCATGTAAAAAGACATTTAATAAATTATATATGTTAGTGCCCACTGATTGATGACCACTAACAAAAATATTTTTGCAGGTTGTTGAAAAAAATTGTTATGTTTTTCCAGGAAACTACACATTTCATCCTTTTTTACTAGTGGATTCATTGATTGAGTTTGATGAGCACATGTTCGATGTACTGAGCCCCTGTTTTGACAACCTATTATTTGGGTAAAAAACCGTAAAATGGAGTTTTGAATAATGACTTTTTTGGAGAATGTGGGATTAAAAATGCGAAATATTTTAGTGTAAATATGTGGTTGAAAATGAGTGTGTAGAAAAAAGAATTTGAAATAATAATTGTCAAACAGGGATTGGACTAGATAAATCATGGCATGATCCAAAAATTAATAATTAGCCATGTTCACCGTGATTTAATAGTACAATAAGACATGTTCTGTAGTAAATTGAATAGAGTTTGTTTGGTAACAATTAAAATCCAATTAAAATTGAAAATATGGTCGTTATTGGATCTCACTCGTCTAATAAAAGTCAAAATAACGGCTAATTTTTTAATTTTAATCCGATTTTAATCTCTACAAAATATGCTCATAGCAAGAAATGAGAATCAATCCTCGATTTTAATAAATCAATGAAATTTTAATTTCTACGAATTCTCGCAGAATCATCTTGTTATATATAGTATAATTCGAAAGTAGTTCAACCAACCAAGACTAGTCTTTGAATATACAATTAATTAAATTGCAAAGAAATTTCTCAAGATTTTCATAATTTTTCCCATGGACGAATGAAGATTATGCAACATTATAAAAACAATTGGCAAAATTTTAATATATATACACACTACTCAATTTCGCGGAATTTCTCGATGGTCCCATCCAAATACTTTCGCGTCCTTTTCATATTTATACTCCAAATAATATTAATATAGAAAATAAAAACTTTCTTGATTTAGTTTAGGGTGTGTTCGGTAGAGATTAAAATCGGATGAAAATTGAACTAGTCGTTATTGTTGACTTTTATTAAACGAGTGAGACCCAATAACGATTATATTTTCAATTTTAATTGAATTTTAAACTGTACCAAACAAGCTCTAAGAATAATAATTAACTTGTTAAGAGGACCCTCAGATTTTTTTAATTGTCAACTTGATTTTTATAACTTCACCTACCCTTTCAAGAAATATGAACACAAAAAAGAAAAGAAAAATTGCATTGTTGATCAATCTATTACCTTAATAGCAAGTTGGTTTTTAACATTTTATTGTAGTTAATCAATAGTCAATGACGGAATTCAATCGAATCATTTTTAGATTATCATGTAATCAATCATCATTAAAGCATAAAGCAATTTCGCTTACCCTTTTCAAGAAATATGAATAAAGAAGGGGAAAATGCATATTGGTGATTGTAGTTTCACAAACAATTGTCAATAATGACGAAAATCATATAAATCTTTGTTAAATCATATAAGCACTTGTCCAACTAGTAGAGCGAAGTATAGTTTTATAACATTTGTGGATCGCCTGACAATTCAAAATAATTTTTGATACTTTTCTTCAGTATGAATTTGTGTAATTATAATGAAAGTTGAAAACCAAATATTATACTTTAAATAATAGGGACCAGTTTGCTTGATTTTAAAAATTGGAGAGCAACTTGCACCGGAGCAATATCACTACTCAATTTCGCGGAATTTCTTGATGGTCCCAACCAAATACTTTCGCGTCCTTTTCATATTTATACTCCAAATAATATTAATATAGAAAATAAAAACTTTCTTGATTTAGTTTAAGAATAATAATTAACTTGTTGAGAGGACCCTCAGATTTTTTTAATTGTCAACTTGATTTTTATAACTTCACCTACCCTTTCAAGAAATATGAACACAAAAAAGAAAAGAAAAATTGCATTATTGATCAATCTATTACCTCAATAGCAAGTTGGTTTTTAACATTTTATTGTAGTTAATCAATCGTCAATGACGGAATTCAATCGAATCATCATTAACACAAAGCAATTTCACTTACCCTTTCAAGAAATATGAAAACAATTGTCAATAATGACAAAAATCATATAAATCTTTGTTAAATTATCAAGTGGTCCTTATGAAGACTTATTTTACTTAATATTTCTAAGCACTTGTCCAACAAGTAGAGCGAATTATAGTTTTATAACATTTGTGGATCGCCTGACAATTCAAAATAAATTTTGATACTTTTCTTCAGTATGAATTTGTGTAATTATAATGAAAGTTGAAAACCAAATATTATACTTTAAATAATAGGGACCAGTTTGCTTGATTTTAAAAATTGGAGAGCAACTTGCACCGGAGCAATAAGTCTGGGACCAATGGTGCAATTTTCACTGACAGAAATAATTTTTCCATATTAAGCAACTTTGAGAGACTTATTTTTCACTCCTTACACTAATGACATGTTTAGCGAATTTAGATCGTACTACAAAATATTGTTTATTGTTCCGTTTTGAACGATTTAGAGGGTATTTGGTGTAGATTAAAATCAAATTTTAAGTGAATTGTGATAGAAGTTTTTAAATGTGTGATTAAAAAGATGCGGGACCTGTGAAATATGTGAGTGATATTGATTATTTGACTTTGATTTAGAGTAAAATCAAATTTTAATTCGATCCAAATAGACCCTTATTATTTTATAACAAAATGTACTAAAATATAGTGAGTAAAAAAGTATTTTCCTTAAAAAAATCATAGATTTGTTTTTGCAAGTTAACTACGAAAACAAGTGGAAACATCAAATTTTGGAAACTTCCATCTTATTGGTTTTCAACTCTTTCCATCAAACCCAAATCTTGAATTAAATATGTTAATGAAATTTTCGATCATTTTCATAAAGAATTATATAATAAATATCTACCGTTATGATACCCCACTATGTCACTAACCCTTTTTAACTTTAAAATTTGAAATAAATTACCAATAAATTGTCAATTACAGACCCCATTAATGATTACGTGCTCACTTCCTTAATACCCAATCATTGGAGAAAACGTGTAATTATTAATGCATTTAAAGCTTAAATTAAACAAGATAGTGGAGTTTAATATCTGCTCTGCCTGTCCATTGTCGATAATGGGGTTTCACTTGAAAACGTTCTGCTTTCTATTTTATTTTATTTGTGTTTTTCTTTTTTCTTTTTTAAGGTTGGAAGCAAGCATAGGATTCTTTGATTTTGTTTCTATAGATGATTTTGATTTATTCTAAACAATAAGGGGTCGTTCTCTTTGTCGTTTTCGGATCGTTTTCTGTTTTCGACTTTTCAAAACAGTGAAAACGTGTTCTTTTTCTTATTTTCGAAAACGCATTTTTGAAAACGAAAAAAAATTTAACACCAAAACGAAAAAAACATTGTTTTGGACGTTTTCAAGCCAAACCCAAGAAAAATCAAAAACACGAGAAACAACATTTTCCATTTCCACACCACCGTTCCTGACTTCCTTCTTCTACCAAAACAATGGAGTAGCCACTTTCCAACACTCTCAAATCCGATCATCCTCCACGGCTCCACCACCGGATTTGTATACCATTGTGAAGCCCACAATTCCTTCTTCAATAACCACACAAACTACTACCCAAAAATATACCAAAATCAATCAAAAACCATCCTAAAAAAAATGAATAGGCGCAAACTGTTTTTGCCGAAATCTCCACCTCCGACGATACTCAAGGTCGCGCACCACCACCGGTCGATTGCCCATCCCCAGACGACTCCAACCATAGTTTCAATTTACCCAAAACAACATGTCATTATTCTGAATTAATCCCTAAATTTACACCATTTGCGAAGACCGCGCTATAGGGTCGGAAACTGGCAGATTCCAACGCCGCCCGATGGACCCATGGTCACGGACCACATGGGCTATCCTCCCTCTCCCTGACGCACCTTGTCCAACCATGGGTCAAGCCCAATTTCGACCAGACCCGGTTGAATTCATGGATGAATTTAGGATTGTATATTTGAACCTTTGCTACTCATTCCTCACAGACTCGCGTGTGTATTGTTGGGGTATTTCAAGCTGTTGTTTATAGCTATAGAATATATATATAAATTGGTTAATTCGAAAATTTCTCATGAAAACTCGCTAAAGATAAAAATGAGATAATGATAGTAATTAGTAATTGGTTAAATTAGTTTCAAATGTATTAATTATTAGATATAAGAATTCATTTTTTTTTCTTGGCTATTAATGCCTATTATTTCTATATCATATGTCTCTATCTTCTTCTCAATTGGATCTTATTTTATTTTTTGTTGGTTTTAAATTTTGTGAAGTAGTAAGCATACGTATGCATTTGGCAAACAAATTTAAAATAAAAATCAGAGGCATTATGAAACACATATTTTACGGTAATTACGAAGAGATAGTTAACTCCACATTGGTGTCCGAAAAATAGTACGGGGTAGTAATATTTTTTCCTTAAATAGCATTCACAATTCTAATACTCGGGCGGTTGTACTTGCTTACGCGAGTCAATATGTACTTTCCGAAAATTTATAGTATTTAGCATTTTGTTAAAACCAGATTTTGAACATATTTTGAAGGTTGGAAGCAAGCACTGGATTCTTTAATTTATAATATTAAATTAAAGATTAAATCATCACATAATGTCAATCACCTTACACGTCTTTAGATAGCTAGAACTTTTTTGTTTTTCGAAGTCATCACCGTGGAAAAAAAAATTGAACAACTAAAGTAAACATCTTGATATAGTAGAGGACTCACCGAATGTGTGAATATTCTTATTTATGATTGCAATAAGAAACGCGTGCTTTAAAATGAGTGGGAGGAGAGAGTCAATTTTAAATTGGAGTCCGAAAAACAGTACTAACAACAATATTTTTTTTTTCTTATATAGGATTCATGGTCCTAATACTCGGGTGGTGTATTTGCTTTACGCGAGTCATTATGTACTTTCCGTAAAATTAGTTATCGCAGTTTGCTAAAAACGGATAGAAACAAATAAGTAACGATTTCAAGATGAACATATTAGAAATCGTTACACATCTATTACTTATTTATGTGTCAAAAGAAGTCATCGTGAGGTAAAACGAAGCTAAACAAGTTATACAAATATTTAAGAAAATTATTGTTATTCATTTTGTCCCATTCTAGACTTTGAATGTATCTATGCTTAGGGTTTTCACATACTATTCTTTGACTTCAACTATTCAAAAAGGGATTTTAACCAGTCAGAAAGCCTCAACAATAAATTTCCTCAAAGGTAAACTATCAAAGGTGAATTGGCTTGAATATCCAGTCTAGTTGGAATGTATTTCAACTATACACAGCATGCGGGGTATTATTAAAAGTTATAAAAGTTGATAGATCACTATTTTTATTTATTTATAATTTAAACGGTGCATACTAAATAAATGACTTTTAACCTTTTTTTGTAAACGGCTTTTAATGTTTCACTTCTTTTAAAATTGACCTCTTTTACTATTCTCATATTATACTATTTTAAAATGGACCTCTTTTAAATGTGTTCTTTATGCTATTACTATTAGGGGAAAATCCTTTGGCTAGGCTCAAAGGGCGCCATTGAGCGCCACGTGCGCCCCTTGTCCCTTGACATGACTTTGAGCCCGACCCAGTAACATATCTCTTATTGTCTTTCCAATATCGTTATTTTGTTTTTTTTCGTAATCACTAAAGTTGGATAAAATAATATTGGTCGATCCAATCTAGTTCATGCAAAAAAGACAAAAAATAGATCATTTTGATCACTTGTAGTCTTGTACTCCTCCATTGTCCAACAAAAAAGTCTATTTTTGTATATATCAGATTATAGAATAAATAAAGAATGATTGTAGACTCAAACACGAGTTAACAAGAGATTGTCGAAATAGTAAAGGATTATTAGAGATTTGATCGAAAAGTAACAAAGTGGCATGTTAAAAAACGGTACTGTGGACAGTATAGAGTAACAATTGCATGACATGGTTGTATGTATCATGTATGTATATATGGAAATGAAGAAAAAGCAGTGGTAATGTCGTAATGATTACAAATGGGATCATGAAATTGATGGCAACAAATAAATGAAAATAAATAAATTTTTACAAAGAGAGAGCGCAGCCACAGCCGCCATTTCTTCTACAACCTTTTTGTGATGATTAATAATTAATTAATTATTATTATTGCCGGGGGTGGAGAGAGAGACGAAGAGACATGGAAAAGAATAGACAGAGACTCACAAATAAACTACATAAAAAATAATCTACTATCTTTTTTAAAAAAAAAGTAGAGAGAGAGAAAGAGAAACTCCCAAAAATCACGTATAAAAGGATGCAAATGTGAGTAGTCGAAAAAGAAAAGGTTTAGAACTGAACAGCCCATTTTGTAATTTTATTTTCTTGAGCTGTTAATTCTTCTGCTCATTTGCCTTTTTTCCCTAATTCGATAAGATTTTCTGGTTCACTTTTCTAACTTGAAATACACGTTATTATAGAGGCCTATATTTTCGCGGCCTTGAAAAAGCTGTGATTGTTAGCCTCAACCCACCTATATAAACTCTCTCTCATCTTCTTCAATTTTCAGTCTAGTTCAATATTTTTTTTTATCAGCTATAAATATGGTGGAGGCCGGTGGTGTAGTGGTGGTGGTGAGAGAATTTGATGCTCAAAAAGACATTATCGAAGTGGAACAAGTGGAGAGAGAGTGTGAGGTTGGTCCCAGTGGAAAACTCTCACTCTTCACTGATCTCATGGGTGACCCCATTTGCAGGGTCCGCCATTCCCCTGCTCATCTCATGCTGGTAAAATTCACGTTTCATTATTTTCTGCTAAAGCTTTTTTCTTCTTTTTCAACTTATGATGATTTTCTTTTCTCTTTCAGGTGGCGGAGATGGTGGTGAGCCACGGCGGAGCAGAGGTGGAGGGAAGGAGAGAAATTGTTGGGATGATAAGGGGTTGCATCAAAACCGTTACGTGTGGAAAGAAACTCTCCAGAAATAGCAAAAGCTCCCCCACTAAACCTCCTCAAACTCTCCCTGTCTACACCAAACTTGCCTATATTTTAGGCCTTCGTGTCTCTCCTACCCATCGGTATACACACTTTTTAGTTCCAGTCTTTATTACATAACCCCAAGTCAAGAGGACCAAAACTCAATTTTCTTTTTTTTTTTTCCAAAAATGGATTCTTTAGTAGATCCTTTTGGTAGACCACCTAATTATTGCACCACGGATTTTTTAATTATTTGTCAGTTCACACCTATATAATATAATAAATTAAAGTTTCAAATTTTGGTTTCATCTTTCTTGTAACTTATTCTTTAAATTTGACTTTTTACAGAAGAATGGGAATTGGATTGAAACTGGTGAAAAGAATGGAAGAATGGTTTGGAGAAAATGGAGCTGAATATTCTTATATAGCTACGGAAAAAGATAATGAAGCATCTGTTAAGCTTTTCACACAGAAATGTGGCTATTCAAAGTTCCGTACGCCGTCGATTTTAGTCCAGCCGGTGTTCGCCCACCGGGTTAAGCTCGACCACCGAATAACCATCATCAAACTCAACCCCTCTGACGCGGAGGCGCTCTACCGGTGCCGTTTCTCCACGACGGAATTCTTCCCCCGTGACATTGACTCAGTTTTGAACAATAAGCTCAATTTGGGAACTTATCTTGCGGTGCCGAAAGGGACCTACGACCCCGAGTCGTGGCGGGGTTTGGATGAGTTTCTGGCGAGTCCGACGGGATCGTGGGCCGTGCTCAGTGTGTGGAACTGCAAGGACGTGTTCAAACTCGAGGTAAGAGGTGCGTCGCGTGTGAAAAAAGTGTTTTGTAAAACAACTCGGGTAGTGGATCGGGCCTTACCCTGGCTTCAACTCCCCTCGGTGCCGGAAGTTTTCAGGCCTTTTGGGTTTCATTTTTTGTACGGGCTTGGTGGCGACGGCCCAAATGCAGTGAAGTTCATTAAAGCCCTATGTGGATTCGCCCATAACCTGGCTAAAGAGCGTGGGTGCGGAGTGGTGGCAACAGAGGTTTCAAGTCGCGAACCGCTCAGGTTAGGTGTACCCTACTGGAAGAGCTTATCCTGCGCTGAGGACCAATGGTGCATTAAACGGTTAGGGGAAGACTACAGTGATGGGTCTGTCGGTGATTGGACCAAGTCACCACCTGGACTGTCCGTTTTTGTTGATCCTAGAGAATTCTAACCAATAATCTATTTTAGTAGTAGTTAGAAAAAGCACTTTTTTATCACTTAATTTATGTCGGTTTTTGCTTTATTCTTGGAGTGGGGTTAATAGTGAGGGAAAAACTAGAGCGAATGAGAAGATATGGATCATCTTTTGTTGTTTAGTAGTAGTTGTTGTAAAGGGTATATCCCTCTCCTTTGCTTTTTGTAAATGGATTTGGCTTTTTAGATCCTCTTTGAGNGGTCATTTATCTGAGGAAGCGTGGCTTGTACAGTCTATGGAAGCTTAACAAGTAACTTCTTATTGGAGACATTTATGAGTACTGTTTACCCAGATAAGAAGCGGTTAACTAAATTTATGGTGTGTTTGATGAATATTATTGAGGAAAAAATGTATTTTAAATAATAATATGATGAAAAATATGTGGTTAAAAAGTAATGAAAAATTATTGATATAATGAAAAATATTATTTTATTGAAAAATGTATGTTTTAAAATGAGTTTTGAAAAAATGTAATTTTAAAAAACGTGTGACAAACAGGTGTTAAATAGCAATCGTATTCGGTGTATAAAATTGGTTGACAACATGTCAATTGACATTCATTCACTGAACATTTTTTTTACATCAACTTGTTTTTGCTGCCATTAGTTTTTTTTTTTTTTTTTACAATAAATAACATTGTCATTCAATTTGTCATCCAAATTGTAAAAATAGATTATTTTTTTAAATAATGTTTTTGAAGGGATGGATATATATTTCCTATCTAATGGGAATTAAAATTAATTTTTTAGTAGATTTTGATAAAATTTAAAAAATGTGTAGTTGAAAAGTTGTGAATTTCATAAAGTATATTGTTAAATTTAATTTAGATTAAAATCATTACTTATCGGTGGCATAATATATTTGAAAAGAGGTGAAAAGTTGTGAAACCATGGGCTATGAGAAATTGCAAAGGGTAAAATGGTATTACAAATGTGTTGTTGTGGGGGAGGGAAGGGGGGATCCTAGAGTAGATGGAGTTCACAGGAGGAATGTGAAATTTGGCTATAGGATTGTAATGGGTGACTTTTTGTTTATGTTTGGATAAGATGCTTGTAGTCATATTAATGGAATATTGGATATTGCTGACAAAATACAAAATCGAAATTCATTTATTGTACGGTCGATATCTTCGGGATCTAAATATGTTGGGATTATTTGATGACTCAAGGGTAGAGGTGGCAATACGGCTGGGCTCGTTACTCATGTGCTGAACCGAGCTTTGGCTCTTGAATTTGTCAAATTTTTTTGTTTTAAAAAAAGATAAACCTATACATTCCGCCGGGCGAGCTGAGTGGGCTTGGCTCGTGTTGACGAGCCCAAGCTGAGGCCGCTCGCCCCGTTTGCCACCACTACTCAAGGGCTTAGAGCACATTTTTGGTTCTTTTCAATGCTTTAATTGTTACCATTCGAAATGAACAAAGAATGTTAATTTTATTATATTTGTTGGATACTGCAAACCAATAATGCAGTTTTATATAGCATGAAGCTTTGATGCTTTCAAAGGGCAGTGCAATAGCTTGCAATTAAATCAGATTATTTTCTTGGTTCAATCTAAATCTAAAATATATAAAAGGTCAAAACAGTTCATGATTTAAATTATATAATTTAAACTGAATATTTGTTTTAACTCCAATACATAGAAATTATAAATTATAAATCTTTTTATCGTATACACACGTGCAAGAGAATTATGGTTGTAATGTTTGTATCTAATTTTGCATACATGATTATTAGAACTCAATTATATTCAACAATTTATTTATATAAGACATGCAATATACTAAATATATGGAATGTTTGCACGTTTTTGTATCCAATCTTGCATACAAGACTATCAGAAGTTAATTATATTCAAAATTGTGTACATAGAAATGGGCATACTCTTCTTGATCAAGTCATGCTTATTTAGCTCACGTCATAATAGAACTCGATTTATGATAATCACAAATTTGACAACCATTCAAAAATCTTAGACCTAAATAAAAGAGTCAATAGTTACTTAAATAAAGGGAAGAGTTCAAAAGTCAAGGATTAACTATACACAATTTAAAAATCAGGTTTTAAGTTTGACTAATGCAAAAATCAGGTTTTAGTTAATTAATTAAATATATATATTAATTAAATATAATAATATCACTGTTATGTAATTAGTGGTCACACATATATCATTTTAGGTCACATGTCACATATTTTAAAATAATTAAATATAATAAAATCACAGTTATATAATTAATGGTCACATATACATAATTATAGGTCACATGTCACATATTTTAAAATTAGTTGATCACACATTATTTCGAGGTCGCTGATCAAAAATTTTGTACGTCACAGATTATTTCGAGTTCACAGATTTTTAAATTAGTTGGTCACAGATTATTTTTGAGTCACATATTATTAAATTTTTAGGTCACAATTGAGTAATTTGTCACAAATTACCAAACATTTGGTCACAGA